>PVJI01000479.1:0-260147 GCA_004026765.1 Micronycteris hirsuta | reverse complement strand
TCGACTAAATGAGTGAAAACAAAGCAGGAGAAAACATGGGGCTGCGGCAAACACTTCCTCCTAAGTGACTCTCTGCTGAGAGACACCTTGTCTGCATTCCAGAGTTGGCCCCAAGTTGTGGGACAAATCCCGCCATTCAAGACAGTGGGAGGAGGGGTATTCTGGGTACGTGTCTGCCACTTGAGCCTCCTGTATCGCATCGATTATTTCCTTTTCATAATTGCTGGCACATCATTGATTTGGATGTGCTGGACCCCAAAGGACCTCTGGGTAATATGTGACACCCGCCACCCCGAGTTTGTACTTCGCAAGGATACGACCAGCTTGACTATGTTGGGAAACTAGTGGATCAGTCAGCCAGAGGGGTTAACTTGGAAGCCTCCTTTTCATTGCTCAGAGAGAAGTATCTGCACACAGATAGGTGGTGATCCTGGTCATCATCTGCCTGCTAGAATGCAGACCATGTTGCTCATCTAACAACCAATGGGCAGTGAGAAGCAAGGGGAAGTCTTCAGCACGGACTATCTGCTGCTGACGCAAGCAAAACGTTGCAAGAGAGGAGGGCAGAGTGGCCTCGGGCGCCCCTTGAACTAGGGACTCACACCCCAGCAGGACCCTGTCTGTCTGCCTTTTGACTCATCTCTGTAATTGTTGACATTATTCTTTCAGATGGCTTCCCCGTGAGGAAGTGGCTGGTGGTTGGCACCCCACGTTAAGATCCACACAATATGATAACCAGACAGAGATACGGCTTTTGACCTAATCTTTAGTTAGAAAATTCCCGAGCAAGGATTATAATCAGCCTGGCTTATGCGGTATGCTCATGCACAGACCAGTCTTGTGGCCAGTGAGTTTTATGATTAGCTCATTTGGGGTCAGGAAACCACTCCTCAGTTCATCACTTGTCAGAGAGGTGTGGTCTCATGTTTGCCTCCATCAGGTCCTAAATGTGATTTGCTGGAAGAGAAGTATTCTTGTTCTTAATAAAGTTGCCATCTGAAGGAACTCTCTCTTCTGGGTATTGGACATATGCTTGTGAGGTATGAAGCCGCCCAAGCCATTTTGCAGCCACGAGGGAAGTCAGCCCACCATAGAGGAGGGCACATCCAAGGACGTGGCAGAGACACAGAACTGCAGCCTCTGGACCATCCAGCCCTGAAGCCTGCCCTTCTAGGGCCTTTGAGTCAACAACTTTCCTCGTTCTTTCAGCCAGTCCTTTTTTTTTTTTTTTTTGTAAGTTGCAGCCAAAAGCCTCCTAACTGCTATGGGGTGAGTATGGATTGCTTCTGGAAAAAATAAAGAATGTTGAACTGCCAAAAATTGTCCACTAAAATGAGAATAATGAGTGTGTTGCATGGGGGGACATCTATGGCCAGCATTAAGTTTGAGGGGAAAGCCTCAGATTTTTGTTGATGGTCAGTAGAACAGGTAAGCAGGAGAGCAAGGTGAAGCCTCCTCTTAAGCACTGATCCTCACAGCAATTCCTCACTACCCACTGCTACAGATTCTGAGAGTGGGAGGCTGGGCCTGAGGGTGAGAAGTCCTTATCTACACTTCAGGCCAACTCTTGGTCTCCAGGGCCAGGAAGGCTGGGCTCCTCCCTTCTGGACAGTAATCTCTGGGGTTGTGACGCTGGTACTCAGGGCAGAGGCCCAGTAGCTCTTACCCCTGCCCCTTCTCTGCTTCATCAGTTATTAGTGTCCAACTTGCTGCAGGTACTATGAAGGGGAGGGTGGTTAGGGTTAGCGCCACATGGAAAGCGGATTCTGTGGAGCTAGGGCCCAGAGAAGGCACTCTCAGGGCATGGGGGGCAGCAGGACCAGCCTCCACACCAGCTGGAAGGCTCTAGCTTGGCCAGCTGCTTGGGAAACAGTTCTTGCTCAGGTGCCAGCTTCTCTCCAGACCTTCGTGGCCCAGGGAGCCCTCTCATCTCCCTTTTTCTCACCCGAGCCACAGGAAAGCCTGGCCCAGGGGACAATGCTGCCTTGTTCCGGAGCTGTGATTTCTGAGTGGCCTCTTGTTTGGGGGCTCAGGGAGCAAGAAGAACAAGCCGTGAAGCAGGGCAAGAACTGCCCTGGGAGCTGGGCTGCAGTTTCTTTTCGTTCCCTGCCAAGCGCCCCTCCAGTCTCGGACAGAGGGCCTACTCCCAGCTCGAAGTCGGAAGGGGCCCTAGCCTTCAGGCCCTGGGGAAATGGGACTGGAGTTAGGGGTCAGAAAGCCCAGCGGGTCTGCCAGGGTGGTTTGGCGTGTCTGACTCTGAGGATTACTCCGTCTAACCTGACTAACAGTGCGTGAGTGTGAGTATGCGTGTCTGTGAGTATGAATGTAGATGACATTATAAATGGGTATATTTCCTTTCTTTGTGACTTGCTTCTGGATGAAGAGTATTAGAACCCCAATTTTGGTAGGTCTGGTTTGTCAGAAATTGACCTAACCTTATAGAAGCCTAAATCAAATTAGACTCCAGTTCTTGGTCTCACGGCTTGGTCTCACGGCTTGGTCCCCTAGAGGCATTGTGAATTGACTCAATATTGTAGGCAGATTCCGTGTGCTTGACAAATACGGCCTGGCTTGGGTGCTGTTTGTGTGGGTGCACTTAGTTAGCATTTCTTGGGCATTCGCTATGGCTTGTGCACGTTTCTGTTGTGGGAGCGCTAGGCATAACTTCGCAGAGGTTTTCCAGATACACTGAAAATGTGTGGACTCTTTCTAAGACTATAGAACAACCCCCGGTCGATCTTCCTATCTCCAGTGCCTTGGTGTTCTCTTTCAGGGTTCCTTGCACTTCCTCACCAAAGTACCCCTAAAATAGTCGTTTTCAATCCTGCCTTCCCATTAGAATCATGTAGGAAGGCTTTAAACATACTAATTTCTAGGCCCTGTCAGAGGTTTGGATTTAAATGTCTAGGGTGGAGCCTAGATCTTCGTGGTTTTTTAAGTTCCTCAGATGATCTTCACGCGTGGCCAGGGCTGAGAACACGAGCGAAAGGAGGAGGACCATGAGCCCCGCTGCTTGGGGGCTGCGCCAAAGCGGCTCACACCCAGGGTGGGATTTCTTAGACTTTGTCTGTTTTTTATTAAACATTTCTGCAATTTTTGCTAAAAAAAATGTACTATAGCCATAATGTAACTGTAATACTTTAAATTACTTACCACTGAGTTAAATTTCCACTCCAGGAAGGTGCGACCTACTTTTCCTGTGCCTCTTAGGAAAGCACACCATGTGGCGCTTCTTGGCCCACGTGCGCCCAGGAGCCCCGCCTCCCACAGAGCTGCTCACCAAGTCTTGGGGACGTGTTTGCTGATATCCACTGAGGAAACAGGGCAGTTTTTCTAAAGATGTCGCTTTGATCTTTTCTTTGTTCAGAATGTATGGTGGCCCTCCATTTTCAGGCACACTGATTCTGCAATGGCGTGCAGATGCCCGGGTGGCACAGGCGATTCCGTAAGGGGTTGTGAACAAAATTTTTTAAAAAGTACTTATGTACTTCTTCTATGTATATTAGGTAAATATAAATAGGACATAAAAACTGTGATTATTGTGGTATTTTTTTTTGTAACTTTTTTTTTTAAGATTTTATTTATTTTTAGAGAGAGGGAAGGGAGGGAGAAAGAGAGGGAGAGAAAGAACAATGTATGGTTGCCTCTCACATGGCCCTCAGTGGGGACCTGGCCCGCAACCCAGGCATGTGCCCTGACTGGGAATCGAACCGGGACCCTCTGGTTCCCAGCCCACGCTCAATCCACTGAGCCACACCAGCCGGACGTATTGTGGCATTATTTTTTTAAAACAAGGCTAAGTGTTTTAAAAGGAAAGTAGTTTTAAATTTGATTTAAAAATAACTGTGTAAGTAGTAGCACAGCTGGTACCTGGCTGTGTGTGTGTCACCAGGCAACAGGTGAATGAGTAAAGGGTGGCATTCAAGGCCCTCCTAGTCTGGCCCTGACCTGTCCTTCCAGCTTTAGGTTTTCCTCCTCCCAGCAGGGGCTCTCTGCTTTGTCAAAAAGGCTTACAAATAGTCCCATATATAGGGGTCTCATAAGAACATGGGTTCTGGAATTATTCTACCTGGATAAAACCAATGGCCTCTCCACATTTAACGGGAGGAGGCATACACTCCACTTCTGGATGGGGGGTATGAGTGCCAAGGTTCTGAAAGAACATTCTGGATGGATAATATTGTCAGGCCATTTGAGGGAAATATAATCTGCCACAATCCATTTAATAGAATTCATAGACACTCAAGAGTTTCTTCTGCTTGTGTAAATTAGGTTTTGGATAAACAGGGCAAAAAAAAATGCTCTCTTTTTTGTCTCCTCCATCATGACAAGGACCTCAGAATTGTCCAGCTTGATAAAAAGGCTGAGATCTAGCTGGCCACTTGGGCCAGTGTGCGAAGGGCTTTGACATGTCCCTTCTTACCTGTGGAAAGTGCTAGAGACCAACAGAGCAGATGATGGAGGAAGCACAGGACCCGGCCATATCCCCTGTACATCGGTCCGCTTCCCCTCGGCATTACCATTTGGACCCTGGAGTAGGTTCCCCTGTCCATGCACATCTGCCTTTCTATCCATGCCTCTGCCTCTGGGGAACACAGAAGCTGAGGGCAGGGGACAGCCCTCACAGGTCCCTGGGGACTTAGTGCAACATGGTGATTGAGAGTGAGGGTACTGGTGTCCGATGGACTTGGGTTTGAATCCCAGCTCTGCCAGCACTGTGGCTTTGGAAAAATTCCTCAGTTCATTAAGACCCAGGTGCGTCACCCTGGCCAAGGTGGTGGGGGTGTTGGCTCAGTTGGTTGGAGCATTGTCCCAGGCACCAGAAGGTTGCAGGTTTGATCCCCAATCAGGGCACTTACCTAGGTTCAACTCCTAGTCAGGGTGCATGCAGGAGGCAACCTATCGATGTTCTCTCTCACATCAATGTTTCTCTTTCTCTCTCTGCCTCTCTCCCCCTTCCTCTCTCTCTAAAATCAATGAAAAATATCCTTGGATGAGAATTGAAAAAAACAAACAAACAAAACAGTCAGGTGTGTCATCAGGTAAGTGCAGATAATGGTAGGAGTATCTGTTTCATAGGGTAGGTGTGAGGGTTAAATAAAATAGTGGAGATAAAATTGCTCCTGTGTATTTGTGGCAAGGGGAAGGAGACTGCTGGGATGTAAGAGTCTTTGGTATCATCCAATAATAGTAATCACACATGCTAGGCATTCATATCCATTGACTAACTTTACCTCTAAAAGTTTTTATCTCTAGCTTGAAGATGGAAAGGGGGCTGAGAGAGATTAAGTGCATTGCCCAAGATGGGATGGGTTGGACTTGAACCCAGGTTTTTCTTAATCTGGCCTCCTTGGACAGGGTTCCCCAACAGCAAGTGCGTGTAGAGGCTTCTGTGGCCACTCTGGGTGACAGCAAGGCTGTCAGGTAGTCATGGCCGAGTTTGCTCGTGTTTCACAGTTCACTGCAGATGGTACCCGGGAGCCATCGGCCATTAACCCCAAGGTCATGGAGAAACACAGCTGCTGTTGTTCCAGAATGCAAATGTGCTTATTTATTCTGGCCAGTGGGAGATGCCAGTTCCTGTGGGAAAGGAGGGGCAAGCGTGTAAAGAGTGGGGGGACGGAGTGCAGGGAAGTGACGAGAGGAGGGGAGCTGTGATCAGGTATTAGTGCCACGGTGGCCTGAACCTTTACACAACATACCCCGTGCTCTCGCAGCTTTGTTTTGCCAGTGTTCATTTACTCATTCAGTGAATACGTTTTTAAGTTTTTTTATGTACTCATCACTATGTATGTATTAGGGTAAAAACATTGGAGCTTACCTTCCAGTTGCAAGGGTAAAGGGGAGACAGAAAATATTCATGTAAAAAATGAGTGAAAATGCTAATCCTAGATTTTGGATGTGTTAATCACTAAGGAGAAATGACACAAGACAATGGAAATGGGAATAACCTGAAATACTTCCCAGACCTACTTCTCCTGTAGGGTGCAACCCACACAGACTTCTTCGCCCAGCGAGTCTAGGTCAGAGTGGCTCTAACGAGGTTCACCACGGCCACTGCATTACTTGCCTGCTTGTTTCCTCGTCTGTCTCTCAGTCCGGCCTGGTGCTCCTGGAGGACAGGGACTAGGTATTGTCCCCGGCACCTGGAAGGTGTCTGACGGCATCAGAGCTTGACTCTTATTTGTTAAACAAATGAATGTCTGGAGGGATGTATATGTTTAGTGTTCTTCAGGGTGACATGTGAAGCCCATTTTTAGTGCAGTTATGTCCTCAAGCCGTGGCCAGGTGGTCATTTGGTTGTAGTGTCCTCGTACACCAAAAAGGTTGTGGGTTCCGTTCCTGGTCAGGGCACATATGGGAGGCAACCAATTGATGTTTCTCTCTCTCTCTCTCTCTCTAAAAATCACTTTAAAAAACTGTAATCTGATTGTATTCATCCTAACTGATGCTGGCTATATATATATATATATATATATATATATATATATATGTATGTATATATATACACACACATATTTGGATTTTAATGAATGAGAATGATTCGCACTGCAGCATACAACTACTTTAATTAAGCAAAAGGTATCATTTTAGTACTATAATAAATAATGTGTTATTTATCAGGTCTCATATGTATTTTATAAGTATACCATGTAGGCTATATGAATATTTTTATATTTGAGAGGGGTGGGAAAAAATCCCTATTGATCTCATGTAAAACAGCATATAGAAAAAATGAGCTGACCATCTTGATTGCCCCTGAAGAGGCAGCCATCTATGCTGGAATCATTTGGGGTTCCCTGAACACCCTGAAAAGTGAAGAAACTAAGGGCAGGCGTGGGAGTGGGGAAGAGCCACCAGCCACTGTTGTGGAACTAAGAGTAACCCTCAATGTTTCTCTTTAGGGAGCAGAGCCGCTACTACTCACCGAAGAGGTAGTACTCCATGAAAGAGAATGTGCTGCTGGGAGAGTTGGAAAGAGGCCCTGGGCTTCTGGGCTCTGTTGCTAAGCATTTGCCCAGGGCTGGAGAATTAGAATCCATCTGGGAGAAGAGACAGACTAAAAATAAGGCATGAGGAAAGCAAGCTGAGCACATGTGTGCAGTGAAAACCCAATAATACGGAGATGTGACAGAGAAACACCAAACAGGTTAGACAGCAGACCCTAACACAGCCATACAGACAGATGGGCTATCTTGGTCCAGGACTTTTTGGTGACCTAGACACCTCTGACCCAGAACAAGGTGTCCTGGCACCCTGAGAATACCCAGCACTGTGACGGGCGTGTGGGACTTCGTGGGTCAGCACTCCCCTTCTGTCCAGTCAAGGGCAAATGTGCCCCCCGCCACACGGACTGGGCTGCCCAGATGGTGAACCCAAGGAAAAGGAACCTGGAGAAGGGGTGCTCTAAAGAGTGATTTTGTTCACCACAAAACTCATAGACACTTTCTCCAAACAAACTAACTTGTAATTTGCCCTTCTAGGGCGAGTAGAGTAGAAAAGTGGAATGAGAACGGGGGTCTGGTGCAGGTAAGTCACGTCAAATAGATGGAAGGAGTGAGGGAAGAGCATTAGCCGATGGAGGGACAGTGTGTCATATATCATACCTTTCGTTGCGTTTTATATGAATCCCATGTGGAAGACAGCAACTCTGTATCACCATCACTTCTCTATCTATTCCAGAAGCTTTAAAGAGACGTGCTTTTGTGTACAATGAAGAAACCAATCTGGCTAAGCAGAGCCTTCATGGACAGAACAGATCAGCCTATTCCAAGTCCATACACTTTTTTTTTTTACTTTGTTCAAAATAATATTTATTCTGCATGCCCTCCCCATTACAAATGCAGTACATCTTTAATGTAAGAACCTGGAACATAAAAAAAAGTACAAATATTTTAAAAAGTACAACTCCATTACTTTTGAGAAGAACAAGGAGATCAGATTGAGAAGTAGATCTAGATGAGATTATAGAGAACCTTAAAGATTTTATCTGTAAATTTGAAAATAAAAAATATGCATTTACTGGCACCTATCTACCACATGCAAGGCACTACATTTGGACTCGGATGTGGAAGTGTTGACTCAGTCGAATGGCTGCCTGGATAGCACCACCTGGGTGTCCCGCCAGCACACTGGAGTCCCCATGGCCAACGTGCTGATGGTCTCACCTGCTCAAATGAGCTCCTTCTCCTTCATTCCCTCTCCCAGGGACCTGAGCCATAAACCCAGAATTCATTCTAGACACTTTCCTCTCCCTCCATGTTAAATCACTGGCAAATCCTATCGATTTCACTTCCTAATCCCTTCTCTAGTCTCATAACTCCTTCCTGTTTCTCTTTCTTACAGCATTGCATCGGTCTCCTAACCCATGCTCCGGCCTCCAGGCCTGAGCCCCTCAGTTTTAGACCCCACACTACTACCATACCATTCCCTGCTCAGGACCGTAGAAGGGCTATTAGCTAAAACAATAGTAGTTGCTGATTTTTTAAGCTTTAGAATTTATTTTCAAATAACCTCAATATATAAAAGTTGCTCTGACGAGTGTCTTGCTTGCTCAGTCTTGCTCCTTATCCCAAGACACCACAAAAGAGCCCAGTGCTCCCACAGGTACAGTTTGCAAACTCACAGGAAATGTTGCAGCCACTTAGCCTGGCTTACATATTCCTGTATAATCTGGTCTCTGGCCACCTCTTTGATCCCAATGCCTGCCACTGTCTTCCTCACGTTTCAGGCTCCAGCAACACTGGCCTGCACGAGATTCATCCCACATACCTGATGCTTCACCCACCCCCTCTGCCCTTTAGACCCTCTGATAGGACCTCCCTGCTCTCCTCAATGGCTACTCTATCTGTGGCCCAACCCCACGGATCTCTCCAGACTCTGTTCAGGCTTCAGCTCCAACCAGAAACCCCTCTGAACTCCCAAGCAGGGCCATGCGTCTTCATTCTCTGTTCCCTGAGTCCATGGCTATAAGTAGAACACAGTCCTGTGTTGATTATCTGTACAGTCTTCCCCAGGAGACTGTAAGCCCCTTGAGGACCAGAGGGTGACCTGCTCATCTCTCTGGCTCCTAGCACAACGTCAGTGCCTGACATGTAGTGAATGCTTAATAAAGCTTTGCCACGCTGAGCAGTGGAATGAAGACCAGATGCTTCCCACACCTTTAAGCAGACTGTGCAGAATCCTGCTGTGTTGCCTTATGGTCTCAGTGATCACAGAATACTCCCTCTGGTTCCATGGCAGTAGATTCAGGATACCCGACCCCCACCCCAGGAGATTCAGGCTGGCCTGTTTGATGGATGGCACTTCACTGCTTTCTCCCTGCCAGACTTAAAGGAAACTCCAGCCTTTAGTGCAGATAAAGTGACTGAACCAAATATTGTGGGCATGAGGCCAGTGAACAGGGCTGTGGAAAGAGATTGTTCCAAGATTCTAATGGACATGCAGCTTTTTGAGGAAAAGATGAAGTGATAAGGCATTTGCTTCAAGAGCCAGATGTGGGCTTTCTCATCCCTCTCATTTGACAGTAGTGGGTCCAAGTCTGAGTCAACCAGGCACTTAACACAGGAGATTTAGAGGACAGAAACTCCTGGTCACTGTATCCTTTGAGGGAAAAAGTGGCTACACAGGAGCTTTACAATAGTGGGAAATGATGGTGTTATGAACTGAATTGCCCCTCCCAAAATTCACATGTGGTAGTTCTAAGCCCCAGTTAGAATGTGACTGTGTTTGGAGATGGAGTCTTTAAGGAGGTAAAATGAGATTTTAGGATGAGCCCTTAGCCGCTAGGATTGGTGTCTTTATAGGAAGACACCATATGTTTCGTTGAACAAAGATATGAGTACAGAGGAAAGACCACAGGGAAAAGGTGGCCATCCAAAAGCTAAGAAGAGGGACTAACCCTGTGGACATGGTGATCTCAGACTGCTAGCATCCAGAAGTATGAGAAAATAAACTTCTGTTGTTTAAGCAACCTAGTCTATGGTACTTTGTTATGGCAACCCTTGCAAGAGAATACATACAGGTGTGGTGTGGGGAGGGCCTTGAGCTGCCCATGTGCAGGTCCTCTTTGGGCTCTGAGAGACCTCTCAGAGGGCTTCCTGATACCCTGCCCTATGGTGCTGCCTGCTCTCACAGCACCTTGCGCTTCTGGCTTGACTCTTACCATGCGAATGCAAGGACTGTGTTTGTTTACTTCTGTCTCCCCCATTAGACTCTAAGGTCTTGGAAGGTAGGGATTATGTTCCTGTTATTCCTAGTGCCTGGCATAGAGTGGTTCCCAGTAAACAAATGTTTGTGGTATTGATGGATTGGAGTAGGGCTCTGTCCTGGGTGTTTTGCATCACTATCTCTGCCACAGCCTTCTGCCAGCCTGCTCTTAAGTTGAGCTGGCTTGGGGTTCTCAGCAACCCTCCTCTCCAGAGATAGTAAACAAGCTCCCAGATGCAGGAGGTTAGGAATGAAATGGCTTAGATGGGGAAGCAAGGTGATTGGTCCTTGTCCTGCCGAGAGATGTAATTGGCTGTCTATCTGAATGGGCTACTGTGATTGGCTCCCCAGGCAGCAAGCGTAGCTAACAAATTCCTTATCTTTTGGTGTTTCCTGCCTCCTTTCTGGTTGGGAGAGGGGGCTGGCTGCCTTCAGCTTGCTCTGGTCTAGTCCCTTAAGGTGCAGAAACTGCTCACAGCCTGAGCAAATAGACCTTTTCTAGACCTGCTGGGAAGGGGATTAGCTACGGGTCAGTAAGGGTCTAACACTATTTCTTTCTGTTGGGCAAACAAAACAACTATTGATATATCTGCTCTATGGACTTGACAGCCTTAACTGAATGCATAAAATCAAACCGCCTAGCTGAGACTCTAGCCATTTCCCTTGCTTCTATTTTCCTTTCGTTTCCCTCCTGGGGTTCGACCTGTATTTTCCTTTTTCTGCAAGTTGAAAATGTAGGTTACTGGCTGGGCTGTCAAATCAGCAAGGGCTGGCCATTAGAAAGAGTGGCTTTCCCACCCTTCACAGTTCAGATATATTCCTTACTGTTCCAGCAGTCCCAGAAATATCTGGGGGTCTACAGCGATAATAATAATTATTGTTTACATATTGTAGATGCTAACATTTTTCGCTTCAGAATAATTCCTTATACAGTTTTGATCTTACATGAATAGGATTATTTCATTTGTCCTCAAAATCCTAATACAATTTACATTTTTCTTGCTTCACATTGTACACTTTGAAGATAAGGAAAACTTTGGCTGGAAGGTTAAGGGACTTGGCCCAGATCACAGCCCTAGGGCAGTCCGGGGCTTACAGACCCATGAGAGGAGGAGGAAGCGTCACCACTGTGGAGTCAGATGCTTTGCGGGGCGGGGGTTGGAGGCCATTCCATTAGGTTTAATTCCATAGACTGGAGAATCAACAGCTAGCCTGTTTTTCCAGCCCAGTTTCCAAGAAATGTTAGCTCTGTTCACTCCCTGAATTGTCCCTGCACTGGACAGGCTTTGGCAGGTGACAACCTCAGTGTGTGGTGGGCAAGGGTAATGACTGGTGCGAAAGTTTTTCTCTATCTTCCTGCCACTTCTCTTCTCCACGGCTCACTGCTCTGGTAGAAGTAGAGGAAGGTGGGGACATTGGTTTGCATCTATCACAGGGACTTTTCCCATGCTTCCTGCCCTGTTCCCCTCTCTATTTGAGTAGGGGTCCCTGGAGAGGAGTTCTCATCTTAGATCATTTGTTTTTTTTTTAATAGGATTTGAACAGCTGACTTGGCATAATTGTGCTTCAGGTCCAAGATACTTTTCTAGTCCTTTCTGCACCTTCTCTCATGTAAAGTAGCTTTTTTGTTTGTTCACTGTGATCTTATAAAAGTAGCATCAACAACAAAAAAATCAAAAAACTATTTTGTAGAAAAGGAGAACTGAGGTGAGTAAATGGATAGATATGAAGGGAAATAGTGGTGATATAAGTTGAATTCCAGGGTCTTATGGCAGGCTTTGGAAGGTAGCCCCACCCCACTCATTTTTCTCAATCTTGACAGACTGGGTGGGTGCAAAAGGAAGGCCTCTTCTTGTGCGGACTCCCAGAAGCTGCAGGGCTTATTTAAGGGTGGCCACACATGAAATTCTCACAAAGTGTTTGACACAATGCCTGGTACATAATAAGCTTCAATAAGTGATAGGTATTGCTATTATTATGAACAAAAATGAGACAATGAGAGAAAGAGATTTAATTTCTCCTGTTCGTCAAGCCCCTGATATAGACTCTCTTGTTTCCAGTTCACATGGTCCATCCCAGGACATAAGGAATCTCTACTGACTGTCAAAGTGGGCAGTGACAGACCCTAAGGTGGGGGCGGGGCAGTGGTCTGGCTTTTGAACTTTCTGTAGTACCGTAGCTGGTGTCATCACTCTGAGACCTGCTTATGGTCTTCCAGGAATTTGACTTGAAATTTCATTCCCAGACCGAACCTAAGCTTTTACCAGTGAAAGAGCCAAGCTGGCTACGGAGAGCCATGTGTTAGCTTCTTAGAGATGCCATACGAAGCACCACAACCTGGGCGGCTTAAAACAGCAGAAACTTACTTTCTCACAGTTTGGAGGCTAGATTTTAAAATTAATGAGTTGAAAGGATCATGTTCCTTTGGAATTCTCTAGGAGAGGCTCCTTCCTTGCTTCTTCCAGCGTCTGCTAGCCCCAGATGTTCCTTGGCCTGCTACAGCAATCACTCCGGGCTCTGCCTCCATCGTTACACGGACATCTTCTCTTTGTCTCCTCTCCCTTTGTCGCTTCTGAGGACACCAGTCATATTGGATTTAGGGCCCACCCTACTGCAGTATGATACCATCTTAACTAATTCTATCTTATCTGCAACATCCCTATTTCCCAATAAGGTCACATTCCGCAGTTCTGAGAATTAGGACTCCGACATATCTTTTGAGGGGACATAATTTAACCCAAGACTTCCATTGTCCATCCCCAGAGGCCAGCATGTCCTAAGCTTCGCTTGCACTGCACCAGAAAGAACAGAGGGCTGACCACGTGGTGACTGGGTTTCCCTCCACCTTGCCCAGCTTTGGGCCCTGCCCTGGCCCAGGCTGATTAAGCACAGCACACATCCCACTGCATCTTACACATACTTGGCTCAGTGAACAGAATCAGGGATGAGTTGAAAGTTCCGATGGGGCGGAGTGGGGGGGGGCACTCCTCCAGGTCAGCTGGAGCACTTCCTGCCTGAGAGGACCAGCCTGCTGAAGTGGACATGACTTCTCTGATGCCCTTTGCTTCCTCTGACCACTCCCCACCTCCTGTCCCCTGATTCCACCAACAGAAAACATCGTCATGACAGAGACACTCTCTGAAATCCCATTGTCTGGAGGACATAGAGATTGGCACAGGCTGAGTGACAGTTACAGCTGAGCAGACAAGAGGAGAGAAAGAGAGAGAGAGAGAGCAGAGAGAGAGAAAGAGAGAGCGCCTGAGTTCTGAGAGACAGGGTGGGGATGGAGAGAGTATTGCCACCCCTGGCTCCCCGTGTCCCCTGAAGCAGCTGTTCAACCTCCCAGAGGGAGCCCTGGCTTCGCTCCCGAGAGCCCTCCTCCCTGTCTTCGTCTTTGGGGCCATGTCTGGCCCTGTTCCCCAGCTACTGGCAGTAACTGTGGAGTGAAGGAAGGGACAGAGTAACTGTAAGGGCACAGTGCCTCCACCCAGGGTTATTTATTGTCCTCCCAGTTTGTCTCAGAAGGAGATCGTCGTTGGCTTTTATTTTTTTCCAAAAAGATCTAAATGTTCTCTAATTAACTTATTAGTTTTAATTATATACTCATAGTCATTTATTTGCTAACCTGAAAAAAGACGAACACCCTAGATTCAAAGAAAAGATTCCCCTCCAATCCCTACCCCCTTTTCCTTTTCTCCTGTGAAGTGTTTAAATACTTGTCAACACAGAAGGAATAATAGTAATGAAAAGGGTGACATCTGATCAGAGAGCAGGAGCCAGTGAGGAGAAACAAAGCCCCTCTGCAGTCAGGCTGACGGAGGCTCTTCCATATTCATGGGGGTGGGGGGAGCGGCAAGAGGGCTGGACTCTGCCAGGAGATGCGCAGAACTGCCTGTCCAGTCCCGAGTCTCCTGAGTGTCTCTAGGACCTCACGGCTCAGGTATTACACGGGGACCCCCAGACGACATGGGTGATACTGGTGTCAGCTTCCATCTGCCCTGACATCCTTGACAGATAAGGCTTGTGCCTGAGACACACTCTGTAGCATCGCCAAAACGTGGGGGAAAAGACAGGTAAACACACACATTTATATTTATTTTGTGGGGAAACAGGCATTATAATAAGTTGTAAGCACCACAAATATTATTAGCATATCAGTGATGACAACTCACTTGTAGATGTGACAAAAATATAAAATAAGCTCCTGTTACATATGATTTTTTTCTGTGCAGCCAGCAATCCCACCTTTTTCTCTCCTCACTCAGGAATGTCTGTCAGAGTAAAAGGAAGAGAGGGTACAGTCATTACAAGCAACCTCTTGAGTTTATTTCTGTGTACAATTCCACATATAAATACAAATAATTTTAGCCAACATTTATTATTAGATTTTTGCATGCTGGACATTAAGCTAAGCACTCAGCATGTCTTGTCTCGCTGAATCCTGACAACAACCTTTAGGACGTAGGTACTATTATTGTTCCATTTCACACACAGGCGTATTGAGGTTAAAATGATGAAGCAAATTGCCTGAGGTCACAAAAACAATCAGTGGCGGAGCTGGAATTCAAAATGTGTTCAATTCCAAAGAGCCTGCTGGCAATAAACTTTGCTATTCTGCTTCCCTAGACTTATGAGAAAGTAAGCGATTTGCAAATGTTGGTATTTACTTCTGATAACAGATTACTTGTGACGTCCTTCATTAGTGAGATTGCGTCCTGATGGTGCAGGGGGAAAAGATCAGGGCTGAACGCCAGAGGTTCGACATGGATTCAGGCACCTGGCTTTATTTGCGAGTGGCAGGAAGAGCTGAAGCTGGAGAGAGGAGCATCCATCTGCAGGAGGAAATGGGAGAGCTCACTGTGAATTAGGGTCTCCCAGGGATTCTGGGGACTCTGAGTGTGTGGGGCTTAGACCAGTGCCTCAAGGATGGCTTATTCCTTGTCAGAAGGGAACCAAGCGTCTGCAGAAGCCAATCAAGGAAGTGTGAGGGAAAGGTCCCTCGGGATGTCGCTGTGGAAGATTGCTACTGAGCAGCTCAGAGTCGGGAACACAGGATGGTTGCCAGGGCCTTCCAGTAAGGAGACTGGGCTGGAGGGAGGTTAGCATGGACAGGCAAAGAATAAGAGAGCTGGGTAAGAATGAAAGCCAAGAAGACTTGGAAAGGCTCTGGTGCTGGTTTTCTTGACCAGAGCTTCGAGAGGAGTGGGACTGTCCTGAAACTGAATGTCAATTTTGTATGTTCACACATTTGGGTCTCAGCAGAACCTCCATTCCAGCAGCCCTCATTAGATTTTCCCTGGGGTGGGATCCTAAACAAAGAAGAATTACAGTCCCAAACTGTGCTCAGCGAAGGACAAGTGTTTTCTCTATGGGATGTGACAGTTTTCCTGGAATGCCTGGAGGCCAGAACCACTCCCTCGGAAGTCCGGGAGAAAGCTGTCGGATTTCCACCCCTCGAGTTGGGAGATTCCGTGGCAGTGCTGTGTCCAGCTCCTCTCCTCCAGCTCCTCTCCTCCAGCTCCTGGGATGTCTGAGAATGCATTTTGACCCAAACACACTCAGCATTTCTCATAAATGGATCATTGTCCTGAAGCTCTTGCTCAGTGGGGATTTCACACCTGTGGATAAATGATCTGCTCAGCTGCAACCATGTGAAGAGAGTTTTTAAAATCATTAAATGGGTAACTTGACACTTGTTCCTTTTCTCCATCTCTGTTCACTGAAGATACATAAAACCTAATGAATCTCACTTTGCTCTGTATCTAACCATCTGCTATTTCAAGCTTGGATGTCTCTCCTCCCCTCTTTCCCCCTTGCTTGGTTCCAGAGGGTGGCCCCAATTCCTAGCCTTTGCTAGGTAGCTTCCCTGCAGACTGAGACCCATCAGTAGTCTCGTTCCCGTTCACCCCATTCCTTAAAACAGACCCAGAAGTGTAGAAGCTGAGTATAAGTACAGTAATGCCTCATTTATTTGAGCATTTTTAGAATTTATGCAAACTAGCCAAATAACTGAAACCTATCCTTTCAAGAGCCAAACTCATTTCTTAAAAATACTAATCATTCTTAGTAGACATTTTTCAAAAACACATTACATACTCTCCTTCTTCTTTAAACAGAGGCTACTGACCATAGTTTCATGGAGCGGTAATCTATGTCTGCACCTGCTTTCCAGTCGCTCTGACTCTTCTTTCAGTGACAAAGATTGGCTTTCAGCCCTCTTGCTGCCAGGGTATTCATCTCTAACAGCCTCACTGTTTCTCCTCCGCTGGGCTATTTCCATGTGCTGCTGTTGGCTTTGGGGAGCTCCCAGACCCGCTTCCTCACCAGGAAGAGCACTAGAGAAGAGTCAGTAAGGACCTCGACAACGCCTGGAAGAGTCAGGCTCTCGGCTGAGCAGAGGCAGAGCTTGGTGATGGCTGTTTGGGGCAGTCAAGGGTTTTTTGGATTATTAAATTAGATGTTTCTACCTTATTTGACTGATGGTGAGAGATACCATGGAAACATAGTTCATTTAGAGGAAGTCACCATACATTAAAACCCTCGATTATTTTTACTGTTTGGGTGGCAGAATGTCATGGAGGAGAAGACGAGGAAATGAGTTTAGTAAATATTTATTTCATGACAGGCACTCCACTAGGACCATTTACACACGATTTCACTTTTCACTACAGTCTAGCGCTCTAGATGCTATCACCTCTATTTTACTGAGGAGAAAATCTTAAAGGTGGTAATTAGTAAAATTCTTTTTAATTCTTTAATTCCTTTTAATTTCTTTCTTTTTAATCTTCTTAATTTTTAATTATGAAATCTTATATGAAACTCCAATATAAGAGATAACCAGGGATGCTTCAACTGAAGACCTGGGCTTTCTAGGCCTCAAGAGACCATGGAACCCCACGGCTCCATAGAACTCAGATGGAAAATCGTGGTAACCAGGCCGAGCTGCACCATGATTATGTCTTATGGATCGGGAGTTCTCAAATATGGCCTAAATGCAATTTTCTCTAATTATGCCCAAGAAAAGGAAGAGATGAGAAGATGAGATTGCTGTCTCAGCCCAGGTCCTCTGCCTTCTCGGGGTTGTCACCTCACTCGGCTTAAAAGACATCTGATTAAATTTTGTGCTCTGATGCCGCAGACCTGGATAAACTGTTTCTGGTGAAATAAGGCTCAACCCCCTTGAGACCTAGGCTTTCTCCTTCTGAGTCCTTCTAGTAACTGCCCTCAACCCCTTCTCTTCAGCATTAATTGCACTTAGTTGGTCAGGAAACAAAATTTATTTCATTAGGCTGTCTGATATCTATGATATAAAGACATGTACTGGAACTCGTCCGCCAAGACGCTGAGGCTCCAGGACACGGCAGGCCTGGTGGGGGCACCTGTGACTCCAGAGCAACTCTGGCACAGAACCGGTTGTGGGCGCAGTGTGGATTCATAAGAAGGGGCAGTTAGGAGAGGGTTTGAGAACTGGGGCTCTGGAGTCAAGCAAAACAGGATTTTAATTCTGCCTCTGCTGTTTCCAGTCATGTGACCTAGGCAAACACTTTAATCTCTCTAAGCCTGAATGTTCTGAGCTGTAAAATGGGGATAAAAAGATCTTTATCACCAGGTTGCTATGAATGTCAAATGGAATGATGCATGCAAGGTGTTTGGCATGGTGTCTGGCACAGAGTAAGAAATAAGAAACTCTTAGTTGCTGTTATTATCATCATTAATCATTATATAATCAGGCAGGAAATCGAAGGAGTGAGAAATAAGCAAAGGCAATATAAAGAACAGCAGAAAGCTACTTTGAGCCTGGTCATACTGTTTAAATTAGTTTAATGATGATTAGTACAGTGGTCTGGATTGTATTAAGAAACCTCAGGCCTGGGGTGTGCTCTCCAGAGACACCACGTTGCTGTTGCTGGGCATTTGAATTTGGAACACAGAGGAGCAGTCAAGGTGTCCTAGCATCCAGGTGGCATTAAACCACTGGGACAAATAAATCATTTCAGAGATTGGAAATGGAGACAAGCAAATCCAGCAAGGAGTGGGAGCCAGGAAAGGAGACTGAGGAGAAAACAATTCGGGAAAGGAGAAGGCTGCCGAGTGGATGCTGAGGGGGCCAGGGAGGGATACTGCGCGTAGCGATGTGCGGCTGTGGGACCTTGACAGAGGCAATTTTATGGGAGAAGCAAGCACTGAAGCCCCATTGGGAGGCTAGAGGAGAGAAACGGAGGTAAGGGAACTGTAATCAGCACAGACAACTCTCTCAAGATGTTTGCTGAGATTTCTCCCTGAGGCTTGGTAGGTGTGAGTTCTGTTAGTGAATGGCGTGGTGAGAAGGAAGAAGGGTGGGCCACTCCTCAGGCCCATCGACTGGTAGAGCACCCTTTGGGAAGCTTGTCACTGACGTGCTGTCTTCACAGAAAACGGATTTCATTTGGAGGGAAGAAATGAATTAGAGGTCCCAGCGGCTGTAGAACCACTTTCTCTCCAATTGCCTGTGCAGCTGGTGTAAAGGAAAGGGGGCTGTGGAACGGCCAAGCCTTGCTGGAGTCGAATATTGCTTCCCACCCACCATGCTGCAGGATCCCGGTGCCTGGGGAGTTCGGGGCCACGCCCAGTCTGGTCTCACTGCCAAGCGCCCTGGGACAGGTGGCCTGGGATGAATCAGACAGCTAATTAGCACTCTCTCCTCGTCTACAAGGAGCCAGAGACACATAAATTGCTCCCAAGGGGAAGGGAAGGAAGCAGCGAAAGGGAGGTGGGGAAACCGACAGGGGTTACATCAGAAAAACAACATCATCCCAACAGCAGCGCATCCGGAATCAGTGTTCTTTCTCCAGTGGGAGTGGCAGAGGCAGCTGGGACCCAGGGGAACCCCTGAGGTAAAACACCTGTGTTGGCGCCTCATTGTAGGCACCACAGATGCCTCCTTGCCCCAGTGAGGCTTGAGCTGCTCCCTACACCCGCTAGTTGCTGTCTAAATCTCTGCTCTTTCCTGTCCCATAGCCTTGAAAATTTATTCCAGAATGTCAGCATCCAGCTCCGTCCTTACTAACTGGGGTTTCTCCCCAGTAAGAGTCACCTCAAGGCAGTGCCCAGTCCTGAGCTTGCCTGAGGCAATGAAGGAATCCGTGGGCTTTACCAGCATAGTATTTTAAGGAAGTATTTCTTAATAATATTTCCAGGGAAAATTCTGGACAGGCAGAGTCTAATCATGGCTGCATGACTGTGGATTAACCTCTTCACTTCCTGGGGCTTCAGAAACATGAGAGTTTGGGCTATATAATATCTCTAACATTCAGGAATTCTATCAGTTCAGCAAACGTTTAGTCAAATTATTTCTGAATTATTTATAGAGGCACGCCTCTTAATTTTTATATCGTTCCCCACCCTAACTTGTGTGAAGCTAGCATTTCTGTCGGTTTCAGTTCTATACAGGTGAGATAATGAGGAAGAAAGTAGAGGTGGGTAGGGAAGCAAAATAATTATTCATGTGAGAGATAGGGAAGGAAGTCTTAAGTCTGTAATTAAAGAAAATTGCCCACAATGAGGATGTCTAGTGCCCAGGTCTGGCGCTTTAATACCATTTTCCAGTAGAAGGAACCAGGACCCCTTGGAGAAGGGACTGACTCTGGGACTGGGGCAGAAAACGAACAAGATGAGCCTGGAGAACCAGGTTCTCCAGTAATGCCAAAAAGTGCAGACGTGCTGCACACACTGACGGAGATGTGTTAACGAGACGCACGAGGCAACAAAAAGAACTCCCAGGAATAAAATAAATCTTCATGAATCCATAGTGATAGACATAGGTGGTTAAATGAATAGATTAAACAAACAAACAAACAAATAAGAAGAGGCAAATCACTTAGGTAGATATTCTACTGATGTAGAGCATAGCTCTCCACTCTTTAATTGTGGGCTGAACTGAGTGACTTTCTTCCAAAGAGTACAGTATGGAAGGGGGAAATATACTTTGGATTGGAGAACCCTGAGAGACACTACCTTAGCCAGGTGATCAAGGTCAAGATCAGCAGTGCTAAATCAAGTAGATAGTATATATGAGGTGAAGGGGGAATCCCCCAAAACAGAACTTATTTATTAAAAATTGTGTATCTATTCCTACGTTTTAAATTTGCCATGTTCAAAATACTCTCAATTTGATGCAATATACCTATTGAGACAATTTTTCCACTGCTCAAAACAGTTTTTGAACTCATTGATTTTGATGCCTTTTAGTGCTTCTGCTGTTTTTGGTTTCATCTCTTCCACATTGGCAAAACATTTTCCTTTTAGAACTTTTCTTTTATCCAGGGAAGCAGAAAAAAGTTGCTGGGGATGAGATCGGGTGACTAGGGAGGGGGA
This sequence comes from Micronycteris hirsuta, assembly GCA_004026765.1. Taxonomy (NCBI): domain Eukaryota; kingdom Metazoa; phylum Chordata; class Mammalia; order Chiroptera; family Phyllostomidae; genus Micronycteris; species Micronycteris hirsuta. The sequence goes on along the minus strand of PVJI01000479.1, from coordinate 239,585 downwards.
GGCACAGGGGTCATGCCACTTTTGGCCAAAACTGCTGAGCACTCAGTGCAGTGTGGGCAGGTGTGCTCGTCAATTACCCACCGTGGAACGGGCAAATGCGCTGAAAGAGTCTTCAAAAAATATTCACTGCAGCCTAACGCAGCCTCTCACAACAATGCCCACTGGTGCACTGATACAGATGGGTTCCTAGAACACTCATCTTGTAGGGGAATCCTGTACTGCCCTCCAGAAGGTAATTTTTTTTGGGGGGGTCCCCCTCATATTCTTGATATGATGTGGTAAGAATTCCACTTTACATCTGTGGTTATTCCCCATCCCAGACTCACAATCCCAGTCTAAGCATGAGAAAACCAGCAGACATATCCCAGTTGAGAGACAGTCTACAGAATACCTGACCAGCACTCCTCAAAACCGTCCACGTTGTCAAAAACAATGAAAGTCTGAAAAACGGCGACAGCCATGAGGAATATAAGGAGACATGACGCCTAAATATAACTTGGTATCTTGGATAGGATCCTGGAACTGAAAAAGGACATTAGATAAAAACAAAGGAAATCTGAATAAACTATGGTCCTTAATTAATAACAATGTGTCATTACTGGTTCATTAAGTTTTAACAAATTATCATACTAATGGAAAATATTAATAATAGGTTAAACTAGGTGCTGGAAATAAAAGAAACTCTTGGTATTATCTTTACAATTTTTGTGTAAATATGATATTCTAAAAAATAAAGTTTATTAAAAAAAACAACCTTCCGGCCCGGCTGGTGTAGCTCAGTGGATTGAGCGCGGGCTGGGAACCAAGGGGTCCCGGTTCGATTCCCAGTCGGGGCACATGCCTGGGTTGTGGGCCAGGTCTCCAGTGGGGGCCATGTGAGAGGCAACCATACATTGCTTTCTCCCTCTCTTTCTCCCTCCCTTCTCCTCTCTCTAAAAATAAATAAATAAAATCTTTAAAAAAAAAAACAAAAAAAAAACCAACCTTCCCAAATCGTGTGTTTCTAACCATTTGACTGGTTCATTGTTTGAGTAGGGTGATTTTGTCATTTTATTTTGTTTCATTTTATTTTATTTTTTAAGATTTTATTTATTTACTTTAGAGAGAGGGGAAGGGAGGGAGACAGAGAGAGAGCAAAACAGCAATGTATGGTTGCCTCTCACATGGCCCTCACTAGGGACCTGGCCTGCAACCCAGGCATGTGCCCCGACGGGGAATCGAACCAGGACCCTCTGGTTCCCAGCCCACTCTCAATCCACTGAGCTACACCAGCCAGGGCTGATTTTGTCATTTTAAAACTGTATTTGGGTAATGGATTGTGATAGACACTGCTAATCGCCTGCCCAATTTCTATTTTCTTCTTTTTTAAGGACAGAACACTTTTTTTTTGCTTTAGGAGGCAATATGTCTAGCTAAAAGTACTCATTTTTTTCCTCATTCTCTTGCTGTACGTGGTAGCCTTTGACATAGTCCTAGTCAATGAGATGTAGGAGAGATCTCTGGGGAAGAGCTCACCTTCTTGAATAAAATGAGAACCTGCTCATGAGCAGAACGTCCTATGCCAAGATATTCTTCTCCTCCTTCCTTCCTGTGGTTAGTCGAGACATGTAGTCTGGGTGTGCAACAGCCGTGTTGTGACTGAAGCAACTGGCGCGAGGCTGAGACCCTGCATGCTGTGGGTGCCAGAGCAGGAGGACCAAGATAACTGGAGGCCGTGGTGGCACTGGTGAGTGGCTGCATAAGCCCCAGATGTCTTATTAGGTACATCAAATACTTATTTATAAAGCACTTTTTTATTTTTCAATTATAATCGACATACAATATTATATTAGTTTCAGGTGTACAACATAGTAATTAGACATTTATATGACTTACGAAGTTATCACCCCCGTAAGTCTAGTACCTCTCTGACACCATACATAATTATTATAGTATTGTTGGCTTTATTTCCTACACTGTAATTTTTATCTCTGTGACTGTTTTTATAACTGGCCATTTGTACATCTTAATCCATTCCCCCTTTTCACCCATCCCTCGAACCCCCCTTCCCTCTGGCAACCATCAAAATGTTCTCTGTGTCTATGAGTCTGTTTCTATTTTGCTTGTTTATTTTGTTCTTAGAGTCATAAATAAGTGAAATCGTATGATAGTTGTCTTTCTTTGTCTAACTTATTTCACTTAACATAATACCTTCTAGGTCCATTTATGTTTTCTAAAATGTCAAGATTTCATTCTGTTTTGTGGCTGGGTAATATTCCATTGCATGTGTGTACCACGTCTTCTTTATCTGTTGTTGGTAGACACTTGGATTGCTTCCATATCTTGACTATTATAAATAACGCTTCAATAAACATAAGGGTGCATATGTCTTTTCAAATTAGCGATTAGTGTTTCTTTGTATATATACCCAAAATTGGAACTTGTGGGTCAAACGGTAGTTTCATTTTTAATTTTTTGAGGAATCTCCACACTGTTTTTCATAAGAGCTGCACAAGGTTACAATACCACCAAGAATACATGGTGGCTCCATTTTCTCCGCGCCCTCACCAACACTTCCCTTGTGATCATTTGTCGATGGTAGCCATTCTGACAAGTGTGACGTATTATCTCATTGTAAATGCTGATTTTTTCAAAAAACCTGCAGTAGGTGGGGCTTTTGTTACTTGAAACTGAAGACAGTCTTACCGATATAAGAACAAGTCTTTTATAAGTAAGATGAGAATGAGGACAATAAGAGACAAATAAAATTTTTCAGGCAGATGCTGTAACAAGAATGCTATAGAAAAGAAGCTGAGACATTTGGGAAGAGAAAGCAGTGTTTTAAAACCAATAGAAATTATATTAAACATTAATAACACTATTGAGGATTTATTATATACCTTAGGCTTTCAAAATGAGATAAAGTGATTTAATCTGCACGTTGGACTGACATAAATATGAACCATAATCTTTGTTTGAGAACCTGGAACATTTAGGCACAAAGGTAAGGTGGACTTGCCCAAGGTCACAAAATTAGTTAGGGACAGAGCCAACAATGGAATCCATGCCATTTCATGCCAAAGTGGACAGGTGTCCCTCTGTACTACTTTGGTCTCCATGGAGTTCAAGGGTGTACTGTATGACTAAGGCAAGGAATGGAGATTAAGAAGAGGAGCTTGTTTAGGTCTCATCACCATCGGGGGCTCTAGAGATGGCAGAGGTCAGGACATTCAGGTCATGCCACAAGAGAGCAAACAGTAAACCTGGGGCTCAGGTTCTCATGAAGATGGGGGTATCTACATGTAACTCAGGTTTTCAGCTAGAAAGAATACGGTACCCCCTACAGACCTATGGTTAAAAGAATAGGCATCAGTCCTGTGAGTGAAAGATGTTGGAATTAAAAAGTCCAGACTTTTTGAGATTTTTATGAAAAAATTGAGCTTAAGCACCTGTTAAAGTTGTTAAAAATTCAGCAAGCACTTCTTAAATATGTACTGTGGGCAAAGCATCATGGTAGGCAAGGTGAAGTCTACAGAAACAACTGCAACACAGTGTGACCTGCTCTGCAGGTGGTCCTAGGTAAGTGACAGAAACCAATTAGTACACCAATAACTTTGTATTCGGCACTGCCTTCAGTGACAAGCTAGGAGTTTTGTTCTTCTCCTGAACTAAGAATGAGCACAGACCTGGTATGTTGCCTCCAGAACGCCTTCAGGAACGTGTGCTCTCTCTGTTTTCATTCGGGAAAGCAGGAGCCTAGTGGACACAGGATGGACTTCCAACATTCCGTCTGTACCCAGGCAGGAAAAAGGAGAAAGGGCAAAAGATGCAACATCTGTGTCTGCCTCCCCTCTTTTAGGGAACTTTCCTGGGAGCGTCCCATTAGAACTCTCTCTTATATTACCATTGGCAAGAATGCAGTCACATGGGCTTTTCTACTGGTATGGACTCAATGTCTCTGTTTCCTAAAATGCATGTGTTGAAGCTCTAACCTCCAACGTGATGGAATTTAGAATGGACACAGATGAAACCGGATCATTAAAAGCGGGCGGAAGAGGGAAAAAGGGACAGGCGCTGGGCAAAGCAAAGGAGGCAGGATCTCATGGTTTTGGTGTGTGATACCAGCTGACCTGATGGGGGACAAATTCAGGAAGACACAATTTTTAGAGAATCCAGGTCCCCTGTTTAACTTTTGAGTGGTGATATCCTCATCGTCTCTCTACAAGACCTGTATCAAAATTCTGGTGAGATGAACCAGCACTCAAGACTTTATAATAGAGCAGTTGATCGGAGAATGGCTGCCAAGTGTTACTTCCTTTTTTCCATGCTAGAACCAGTGGCTGAGGAGGTCGCTCCCGGGATCTGGGGAGTCAGTCCTCTCCTGGGATCTCTAGGGTCTGTGCAAAGGCACTAGATTGAAGCTGTGCTAACTAATGGCATGAAAAGTGGAGAGAACAGGAAGATAAGGTTTTGTCTATAGTGGGAAGTATTAGATTAGGCCCTGAAGAACATTCTAAAGGGATTTAGAATGCATATGCCCAGATAGGCTGTAAAATCTACATTCTAGCAGGTGGAACAGATGAGGAATAACAATTCCTTTGCATGGCTTCTGATCCCTACCTGTTCTCCTGCATTACTGCCCACACTTCTGCTTGCCATTATACCCCAGTCACCACTCTGGCCTCTTTCCTATTCTCAGTCTCAGAAAGAGTATCCCTCCCAAGGGCTTACTCCTGCTCTAAGACACTCTTCCTCTGTTCTGCTGGTCTTGATTCTAATACCATCTCTCAGAGAGGCCTTCACTGCCACCCAAACTAATGCTGCTCTTCATGAACCCCCAACCCTCTCATACCCTGAATATAGTTCCTTAATGTATTGAATTTGACATGAATTTACTTCTTAAGTTGTGTGTCTCACTCAAAAGAATAAACTCTAAGAGGCACTGGTGTCTTATTTGCAACATTTCTGCAGTGACTAGGACACACCTGGCCCATTGTAGGAGCTCAATAAATATTTACTGAATGAAGGCAAGCTGTCACATGAGGCAGTGCCCAATATGTGTCCCCGCCCCCATTTTGTCACCCTGCACCTGTCTTCATGTCCTCTTTCCAAACAAGGCCACAATTAGAATATACACTCTTCTGAGGATGAGAGGATATGAATTACCATCCCCTAGCAATATCACTCCCCTGTGCCCGGTGATCAAACAGGAAGGGCAGGTGACTTTTGGGCATCAAAGTATGCCTTAGAAAAAAGGTGTGTGCAGGGGCTTCTCAGCAGACAGGACAATGTGGCCTGGCAGGAAGTAGGTGCATTACTGAACGACTGTGAGGGAAGTCTGTTCATTTCAACATGCATCTGACAGCATGCAATTGTGTGCAGATTAAGCATCAGTTCATGTCAATCCACAATCAGATCCATGGAAGCTCCTGAGCCTCTGTCTCCAGCTGACAAGGGCTCTTCCTCACTGCCATCGCAGAGACTGAGAGCTGGCGTGGCAGGTGCATGCCGGGAATCTGATCAGCATTCAGCTTAGGCAGCATAGGGGCCTCATTAGTTTTAATGAATTAGCACTTTGGAAAAGAAGGGGATGATGTTACATCTAGGGAGTGAGTATCAGCTGCATTTATTTATGCCCGAGTGGAGAGCCATATTCTTCCTTCATGTTCCTTCTTCCTACCAGGTGTGGGTGCCTGAAATTTTTCTAAATGCTGGAATCAAAGGCCTTTGCTTTTTCTATACTAATCCATTCTCCTAGCTGTTTGTAGACCAAAATCACAGCAATTTTTTAGGCAATGCAAGATGGAATCATCTCAGCTGGGAAAAGCTAATGTGGGCTGCGAGACGAGCGTCGCCAGTGACCACAATACCCAAGGCAGCCCTGTGTGTTCTCCTCCTGCCCCAAATTCTGCCTCTGTAAGCAGGACAGCTGGCCCTTGGGTGGGAGTGGCTGGATCACCACACTTACCAGTAATGTGGACAAAAATTCCTCTGGGGAAGAACTGGCTGAGGGGGAAGAAATCAAGAATTCGTGAGAATAAGGGATTTTTGAAAAATCTGTAAACTCACATCCCTTGTGGAAAGTTGTCAGTGCATTGTGAATGCGATTTGGTGAGGAGAAAAAGCAGAGATGAAACAGAGTTGGTCAAAGAGAAGGTTAGGCCGAGACAGATCCACAACAGAGAGAAAGGAACAAAGAGGCTGAAAATACTCAGGGACAGGCAGCCGGTGGCTGTGGGACATTCATCAAGACAGTGCACATTTTCAGCCCTGAAATTTCCTAAGGATCTGCTGATTTTGCCTGAGGGGATGCTCTTCCCTGTTTCCTGGAAAAACACTGCAATTGTTTGATGGAAACAGAACCTGGGTAGAATTCAATTGCTGAAACAATGAAAATGTGATCCAATGGCTATGAATTATCAGAGCTGCAAAGTGAAGAGGGTTAGACCTAGATCACTGACTGGGGAGATTATTCCTCATTCTTCCATTCCTGTAGGTTGACTGCCTGGTCACATTGCCTCATTAAAATTCTGCTCCTGCAACTTACTAGCTGGGTGAATGTGGACAAGTTACCTAAGTTTTCTGTACCGATTTCCTCATCTGTTAAAACAGGGATAATAAAGGTAACTGCCTCATGGGCTCTTGTGAAAATTTAAATGAGATATCACATGTCAAATGCTTGGAACAGTGACTGGCGCATGTTAGCTTTCTTATTGTCATCAGTGTTATTATCACTGCTAATATCATTATTGCTATCCTTATCCTCTCCTTTTCTTATCACTGTCCTTTTCCCAGTCTGGGGGTTTCATGTGGAGCAGGAGTGCATGTATTCATCACTTCTGAGACTCTGTAAAATGTTCTCTTGCTAATGACCACCTTCCTCCAGTCGCTAGAGGACAGGGGAGAAGTGATAGAGTGAGAAGAGGATAGAGTGAGAAGGACGGGGGCCCGTTCTTTACAACTGGGGAGGAACCTCTTAATATTTCTTGGAATATTATTATGTTCTGGTGAATTGGGATTGCAACAAGAGAAGTCTGGATAAGAAGCAAATTGATAAGTGAACTGGGAACCAGGGAGTTTCATAACAATGTTTAAATTACACTTAGCACAGGTTCTAGATTCAAAGAAAGGAGACTGGAAGGAGGAAGCTAACAAGAAATCAGCTGGCTCAGAAATAAGAACCATTCTGTGAACCAGAACCAGAAGAAACACAAGCAGGCTGCTGATTCCAGGGCAGAAAATGGAGATGAGATGAGAAACAGTATCAGGCTCAGTGTGTGAAGTATGGACCTGACTGGATGAACATCCCTCTTTATAAAGGGCTAAAAAAGTAATCAATGGCTAATTGCTTGGGGGCTGATTGAAGTGAGTGTGCATCAGAACCACCAGGAGGACTTGTTCAAACACAGCATGCTGTTTCCTACCCTCAGAGTGTCTGATTCAGTAGCTCTGAGGTAAGAATTTGCATAATGAGCATTTTTCACTAGTTTCCACAGATGCTGAACACACCCTGAGAAACACTGTTTAATAGGGAGCTCAGGGACTGGGAGGACAAGGGACATAGCCTTGTAAGCAGGTACTGTGTCAGTCCACCCACTGACTATTCCTGGATCTGCAATGTCCTTAGAATCACTACCAAACCAGCAATACTATTATACAACTCTGGTTCTGTACTCGAGCCCCATGGAATCCAGTGGAGACAACCACTAAATTACTAGATAGAAAAGGAGAGAAGAAACATATAATAAAAACAAAACAAATCCTATTCATAATGATTTCTGCGAGCCAAAATTCTAAAGCACATGAACAAATCTGATAGTAATACAAATAGCCAACAAAATAAGCAATCAGAACATGAATTTACTCCAAATGAAATTAATTATGTAAATCTGTCTAGCAAAGTTTTAAAAAGTATGCTTAGAATCCTTAGACAAAAGCAAATAATATCTATTAAAAGTAAACAAAAATATAAAATAAAACAGGAAGACATGAAAAGAATAGAAGGCTGTGAAAGAGAACTAGTTAGAAATCTACAAATGAAAAATGGAGATAATGGCAGAGAAGCTATATTTGAAGAATTAAATAGTTGAGACTTTTTCTATAATTGAAGGAAAACATGAATCCTCCAGTCAGAAATACATCTGGAGTACTCAGCAAAATAAAGATAAATACACACTTAGATTTGTAGTGAAGCTACAGAACATGAAGATAAAGAGAACTTTTAAGACTATCAGAGCAATAACATCCTGTTCTACAAGAACAACAATTAAACTGACAGCAGTTAATCTACTAGCAATAACAGAGGAAGGAAAACAATGAAATAATATATTCCAAGTACAAAAAATATCAACTATCAATCCTAAATTTAATAGCCAGCTAAACTATCATTTTCTAAGCAAACAGTAAGAGAATGTACCAACCATACAGGGAAATTGTTAAGTAGAAGAATCCATGTAGAAGATCTAGAATACTAGAAATGATGGTGAGCACAGAAATTAATAAAACAGTAATAAGTTTAACTAACTATTAACTCTTTTAAACTGGTCATTTTATTTTGTATTAAAAAGGGAAAAAATTAAAACTCTAGATCAGAGGTCTGCAAACATTTTCTGTGAAGGGCCAGAGGGTAAACATGTTGGGTTTATTGGTTACGCAGCTTCTATCACAACTGCTCACCTCTGTCTTCATAGAGTGAAAGCGCTCATAGATGATACAGAAACGAATGGATGTGGCTGTGTTCCAACAAAAGTTTTATTTACAAAAACAGGTGGGCAGCCAGATTCGGCCTAGGAAGGTATTTTGCTTGCCCCTGCTCTAGATAGCAATTAACACGATGCAGAGAAGGACGCTGTCAAGCAGGTAGTTAGACATTTTACTGTCCTTGACATGTTTATGAAAAGAATAGAAATACATATTTAATAAGTTAGATATGTTTAAATATCATGTACAGTTAAACACACCTGTGTAAAAAATTAAGGGTAACCACTAAAACTTAAAAGTATAATGCTCCAATGCTGGCCAGGTGGCTAAGGTGGATGAGCGTCTCCCCATACACCAAAAGATTTCAGGTTCCATCCTTAGTCAGGTTCGATCCCTGGTCGGGATGTGTGCAGGAGGCCACCGATTGATGTTTCTCTCTCACACTGATGTTTCTCTCTCTTTCTCGCTCTCCTCCTCAATTCCCCTCTCTCTAAAATCAATAAACATGTCCTCCAGTGAGGATTTAAAAAAAGAAAAAAAGTATACAGCTCCAAATAGATCCCAAGTTACCAGAAAAAGGGAATATAAATAAATATTGGTGAAAGTAAAAAGAATATGAAGCCATATAAATGATCGCTATTTATGTCTTAGCTGCTCTAGGTGGTCTGAGCAGGCAAAGGAAGTTACAGGAAGATTTACCACTTAGCACCCACCTCTAACTTGCCGGGGGGCTTGGCTAGACTGACAGAAGCAAGCATGAACAGGTGAGGAGACATCTGGAAGTGAGGTTTTTTGTTTTTTTTTTCCGTTAGAATCCTATTGGAACCAGCAGTTCAGGCGGTCATTCAATACTTATTTATTAGGTACCTATATAACGTAATATTAGATACTCATCATGTTAAGTACTGAGGATACAAAAGTACAGATCATTGTCCCTCCTCCCAGAAGTTCATAATATAGAGGTAAGGGCTTAAGGTAGTTAATTGCTGTTAATTACCCAGGATATAGTTGACCTAGCAAGAAAGGGTCTTACTGATATAGGGGGCCTTTCTCCAAAACTGAAATTCAGTAGCTGCTGCATGTTGTCTGGCCTCACAGAATCCCTCCTCCTCCCACCTCCAATGGCCAACACTCCTGACAGAAAGAATCTTTTTTTATTCTCCTTCCTGGCTTCTCTTCCTCTCTCCAGTAGCAAGATACTGACCGTGACTTGGCTATGAAGCAGAGCTAGGAAAAGGCCAAAGATCTGAATGTATCAGGAGAGATCAGAAGAAAAAGGAAAATATTGATAATTATTACATCCCCTGCCGGGGATGATAATAATTACATAGTCATAGAGACCATCTCACATAGTCTCTGGGTGTTGAATGTGCAGTTCCTTTTGCCTGCAGTGTGCTTCCTTGTCTTTTTCATGGTTGAACTCTACTCAGTCCTGACATTTCAGCTGAGAGGTTACCTCCTGGGAAACCAGCCCTAACCCTTCACTGCCCACCCACCCCAAACTAAGTGAGGTGCCTGTCCAAGCTGTCTGTATCATGCTGCCTGTGTTCTGGTCTGTCTCATCTCTCAGGCCAGACTGTGAGCTCCTTTATGTCTTGTCTAATCACTTGCCTCCTTGCCTTTCACTTGTACAGAACTACATGTGCTGCCCAGAATGGACCAACGTAAGGAGATTTGAACACTAAAAATTCTTCTTCCCATAGGACCCCTACCACCACCACCACCACCATCACAAATATTGACTTACGTAATTCCCATTTCACTTCAAGGACTCAGCCTGGACACTCATATAAAGTGCCCCCATCCTACCTCACTATCTGGACATCCATATAAAGTGCTCCCAACCTACCTCACTATCTGCTGCTCAACACAGACTAGGCCTGGGTTGGATGCTACTCCTCAATGCTGCCAGAGTACCTCGTACTTCCCTGTCTTGGTACCTAATGTAGTTTATCTCAAAAGATCTGTTTCTTTGCCTGGCTGGTGTAGCTCAGTGGATTGAGCGCGGGCTGGGAACCAGAGGGTCCCAGTTCGATTCCTAGTCGGGGCACATGCCTGGGTTGCAGGCCAGCTCCCCAGTGAGGGCCATGTGAGAGGCAACCACACATTGCTGTTTCTCCCTCTCTTTCTCCCTCCCTTCTCCTCTCTCTAAAAATAAATAAATAAAATATTAAAAAAAAAAAAAAAGATCTGTTTCTTTGCCTGTCTCTCACCTTAAGTTCCCTAAGGACAGAACTTTCTGGTTGACTGTTGCATTCCCAATACCCAGAATAGTTGGTGCTCAAAAAACATTGAATGAATAAGTAACACAGAGAAGCATTAAGTCATAATCTTTGGAGGAGAATAAAAAGTAATTTTTTTGCCTTTCATAAGTTTAAATTGACTTAGAGATTTAGATACTAAGTATAGATATGTTACAGCAGGTTGGCAGGTAGAGTTGATATGAGCTAGACTTGAGGAATTGGCTTCATGGAGAAGGTGAGGACTTAGAAAGGCAGGATTTAGACAGAGAAGGTGGAAGGAATGTAGCTATTATTTGGAGATGCCAGACATGGCAGAGCTGGAAGCTCAGACGCAGGCGGCCCTCCAGAATTAGCATGGAAACACTCAGTCCTCAGTAGGCATTCCGATTCTAAACTGTCATGGTAATTAAATTTCAGTTCTGACAAATCTGCATGTATTTTTGCATGTGCTGTTATATCTGATTGGCTCTTATGTGAGGTAATTGTGTAAACTTCTGGGTAACAAGAAAAGCCAATGAGAGAGGTAGTTTGTGTGGTGAGACCACTTGGAAGTTGGGCATGGAGAGCTTCCAGAGAGGACTGGCAAGGGGCTCAGCCTTCAGTGTAACCCTGTGGGTTGCACTCACTGATTCATTTTTGGCAGATGCTCCACCTGCCATGGGTATTTCCTTATTATTAGCTGATTCATCCACTTCATAGAATGTGTCTTCTGGTGTTTTAAGCAGCCTGTAATAATGACAGACTACTATTATATAGGCGGGCCCTATACGGCAGATCTCAGGGGACAAAAAGCCCCTCCCAGGTTCCAGATTCTGTCCTGGGAAGGTTTAGTGTTTACTGGCTGGCTGTGGGCATAACTGAAAATGGACCTTGGGGACTCCTCTGGGGAGAGGCTGGCAAGTAGTCCTTGAGCCAGACTGTGAAGCTAAAGAGAACATCTATTGGTTGTGTTCTCCACACCATCCCTAAAAGCACTTAGCCCAGTGCTGGCACCTTGAAGGCACTCAATAATGTCTTATGAATTCAACTGGCAGGTTGGGGGCAGTGGGAATTAAAGCTTTTGACTCACTCACTTTCAGCTTTGGGGCTAGAAGGGGCTGCCCAAACCAACCGTTGTTTGCTGGGCAGAAGCCTTGACTCTTTATCCCCATAATCCTTCTCCAAATGGCCTAAAATTGCAACTGGTAGAGCTCATTTTGGGATGAGGAGGGAGGGTCCATTGCCTCTGGAAGTTTTAAATTCTTCATGTTACTCTAAAGGCATCTTTGACACTTTTCCTTTTTCTCTGTGCCTCCAATCTTGGTTAGGAATTTTGATACATCTCTCTTAATCGTTAAATCTTACTTTCTTGTTTCAGTTGACTTGTGTGTGGCCTTTGATGCCATTTCTAACATCAGTCTAATTTTATGCAAGTTTTCCTCTGGCTTAGTAGATACTTTTATTCATGGCTCCCTAAGGTATCCCTCTTGGCATTATCACCAACTTCATGTCTCTCCAAGCTCACACACCTACCCTAAGGGAGAGGTGATTTCACCTCCTTTACTAAGAGAGCTGAGGCCACCACATTCAGGTTCTTTTTTCCCATTTCTATACCTTGTCTAAAAAAACCCTGTTCTTACGACTTTTCAGGCTAACTCTCCTGAACAATGCTCATAATTTATTTTCTACCTATCTCCTTTGAGCTCTTATTTCATCAGTCACCACCTTCCCCACAATACTTCTTCTTCCCACTTTCCCCTTCCTAAATGTCTGCCAAGGATGTTCAGGTTATGCCCACTGGAAAGCAAAGCAAAACTTCAATAAGCAAAGAAAAGACCTATGCATAACCCTACTTCTTCTTTTATCTTTTATTCTACTTTCTCATGCTTTTCTATCTCAAATTACCAGTTAGCTCTACATTCTCACCTCCAGCAAACTTTTCCCCCTTGCAATCTGATTTCTATTTCCACTATTCTAGAGAAAATGTCTTCTGCAAAGCCGCTGGTGCTGTTATATCTACCGTTTCTAACTATCTACTTTCCACTTGGCTTCCCCTTTGATACTTGGATGTCATGGCCATGAATGCTAATATGAGTGGTCATGGTCTTCTCTTCCCTTCACTCTAAAGTCCTCCACTATCTTCTTAATCCATTGAAACCTGCTTCTCCTTCACTGATCCATGGATATGAGTCTCCATATGATCACCAACTACTTTCCAATTGCCAGATTCAAAGAGTAAACTTTACTCCTGACCTTACTGGACCTTTCTACTGCATTTGACTCTTGGTCTCTCCTGCTTTTGCAAAACTCTCAACTCCATACACTTTGCTTGTTAGTCACTTATTCTTAGGTCGTTCCCTTTGTTTCCCTTTGTTCCTTTCTTTTAACCTCTTCCTGAGAAACTGGTCTTCTCTCGAATTCAGCTCTTATCCTTTTCTTTTCTCAATTTATATGCACCGCCCCGCCCCCTTGGTGTTCTCTCCTGCTCAAGTTCTAGTGGGTAACTCCCAAATCCATATCTTCAAGCCCACCCTATACCTTGAACTTCTTTCTAAACATCTTCTCCCACTAGTCTCATAATCCTCGCAATGCATGACATACAGACTGAGCATTTCCTCCCTTGACATGCCTCTCCTCACCTACCTTACTGACTGTCTCTCCTCTCCAAGTCAGAATGTTCAGAATCCTGTTGTCACCTCCTTTCCTTTGCCTCTATTTACTATTAATTACCTGTCCTGACAATTTAACCTACTAAGTATTTCTCAAACACTTTCCTTCATTCTCCCCAGAACTTGTGCCCCAGTTCAGGTCCTCATCATTTCTTGTCTGGATTCCCAGTAAGTCTCTGTGCCCCTAGGCTTTTCCTTCTCAAATCAGTCCTCCTCAGAGCAGAGAGATCTATTTTTAAAACATGAATCTGACCCTGTTACTCTCCTGCTTTAATCACTTGGATAAAGTCCAAGCTGCTTAAGATGGCGTAAAGCATTCTTCATGATCCGCCCCTGCCAATTCCTCCACTCCCTCCCATCACAGCCTCCTCTAAACCTCATTCTCAGTAACATTGAACTGCTTGTGTCCACCCTTCCCCCAGCTTACACTCAGACTCTGCTGGTCCTTATGTCTATGCCTTTGCTCATGCTGTCCCTTCTTCCTGTAACATGAAGCCCTACATCACTGTCATTGGTTGGATGAGTCCTACTGGGTTAAGGACCCCTGGGGTATATACCCCCTGGGGTATACCTCAATTACCACACTTCCACAGTGTTTAATGACTTTGATGGTTGTCCCTTATGCTTCTGTTTCCCAACTCTACTTTGAGTTTCCCTTTAAATGGAAACTTAAGTTACCCAGATTGATTTTGCCCAGCCCAGAAATCTTATTTACTGGAAACAGATACCTTAAGGGATATATCGTTAGAAGCAATAGTTTTCCTCCCTAATATCTGTCTTTCTTTATTTCCCTCTCCAAAAAAAAAAATTATCACATGGTTATTATGTGATTTCCTGGAAAATAAAAGGCAATGATGGAATGATGAACTGGGTCTTTGATCTTGTCATGTTTGCAGATACGTGGTTCCCCTTAGCAATCCTAAATTATTGGCTGTTCTGTAATTCAAAAGTCATCCTAGTGCACATATATTTTTTGTATATCATCTTTTGAGATAAAAAAATTCCACAGTTATTACTCATTATGTGACATAAAGGGCATGGAAGTTAAAAGCTTTACTGGGAAATGTCAGACTTCCAACCGGGCTGTTCCACATGCCAGCGTTCGACCATGGTCTAATGAACTTCACTGAGCATCAGTTTCCTTACAAGTAAAGAGGTGAGAAAAGGAACATCTAACTCCTAATATTTATGAGAGTATTACGTGTGATAAACACTTGTTTAAAAAATGCTTAGCTCAGTGCTTGGCACATGATAGGCCATGGTAACTATTGTTATTGTTGCTCAAATATCACAGGATGCGGTATAAGGAAGATCACAGCAATTAAGATCATAAGCAAATCACTGAAACTCCCTTGGCTTTTGTAAAGTAAGGAGACAATCATCATTTTCTCAGAGAACAACCCACTCCCAAACCTGGAGCAGACATTTGTGATGTGCCTCTACTTACCCTGGCCACAGCTGATGAAAACAGAAATGGACACTTGGTTCGTGCAGGGCCAATCAGATTCTCTCGCCAGGAATCTGAGATATGTATACTGAGAAACTGACTCAGATGATGACGAAAGATGAGGAGAAAGGCATGTGGTTAGGATGGGAGTCAGAAAGCTGAGGCCATGAATACAATCTGGGCTACAGGAAAACCCGGAAGTACAGTCTGCTGTGTTCTACACTATTTTATATAAGAAACTTGAGCATCTGCTCACTGGGTTATCTGCAGGGTCCTGGAACCAATCCTCTAAGATACTGAAGAATGACTGATGTAAAGTTTTGAGGAAATCAGAAGTTATACATGGATTTTCAACTGCATGGGAAGGTCAGTGGTCAGCATCCTTAATGCCCACATTGTTCCGGGAGTATTCATAATAGAGTACATGTAAAAGCAGAGAACAGAACCGGGAGGAGGCAAGATGGGACAAAGGTCATTCTGCCCTGAGTGACATAAATTTCCACACCTGAGATTCCAGTTTTGGGTCCCTTTCGTTCTGGCAAAGCCTTGTTTTCTACTTTTTTATGTCAGAGAAATTGACATATGAAGTCTCTTTCCTTAAACTAGCTTGCGTGTGTCTTTGTTTCCAGCAATTAAATGATTCTGAATCTGTACAGTGGCTTTCCAACTCAGGAACCACGTGCTACGGTTTCGTACTTTCCTCTTAGTCTCCTCTCTCAGGAGTTGGTAAAAGAATATCATGGCAACTTTGTTTAGGTTGTTCCTTATTATATGAATTTTGGTCATGTCTTCTCCATACCTATAAAACGAGGAATCTTGAATTGTTTAAGTTTCTCCTCAAATGAAAGTTTCTTCCTCCTCTTTCTGGGCCTCCTTTCGGCAGATCCCCCTCCGTATGTTTTTACCCAAAGGAGAAAAATACTTGAATTCTCACAGAATTTTAGGTTTAAAGGAAATTACATTTAAGAAAAATTTTAATTAAAAGAAGTTTAAGTTTAAAGGAAAACTAATGCTTGGTATGATTTCAGATATCCGATTTTTACCGATCTTCTGAGCTGTAATGAACAGACATTGAGCTCAGAAATAATGTTTGATGAATCCAAGTTTCTTTCCATTGACTCGGCTCTAAATCCTTCAATTTATTTAAGGGTTCTAGAATTTTTATCACTAAACATTGCCCATATTAAAACAGACCTGTTACAGTTTTTTAACACTCTGCCATGCGTTGGCTGAACTTGGGAACATCCACCGGAGTGAGGCAGAGCACACACAGGGAAAGAACTGCTGTGCTGGGGTGGGCAGTGCTCTGGGGACTCCTTTTCTGTCCCATCCAAATAGCGGTCACATGTGGCTACTCAAATTTAAATAAATTAAATTGAACATTCAGCTTTTCATTTTTACTAGCTGCTTTTCAAGTCCTCAATGACCACATGTAGCTAGTGGCTGCTATATTGGATAGTGCAGAACAGGTTTTCTCCATCATTGCAGGAAGTTCTATTGGCCATGCTACCAGGGTGACCTAGTATCCAGTTCAAGGGAGCCCACAGTAGGGGGCAAGTCCAACAGATGTAGGGAATGCGTCCTGAGTGGGAGAGAGGCCAGACAGTAGCTCTTGGAGCAGGCGATATTTGCAGACAATATCCACAGGTCGCAGTGGTTCTAACGAGCAGCTGATCTTTAGAGCTAGGACTCCAGCTCCTGGGAAGGAATAGTGTGTTAGTTGGTATAGACTGAGCTTGGTTGTGGAACAGAAAAACCACGAAAACTCAGTAACACATTGAATTTTACTTCTTTACAATGAAATCCAGTGATGGTTGGAGAATTCTTTTCCAAGTTTGCAAGGGAATTGAGAGATGGAAGATATGCCTAACCGTCTTGACTGAGAAGTAGAAAACATTTACTTCTGCTCAGTCTATTAGCTAAAGCTAATCACTTGGCTCCAACTCATCTGTAAGAGTTTCTTGGAAAGCAGAGATTCGTATGTATATTTGGTTAGCACTAACTAGCTCTACAACTAGAAAGAGCAAGATGGGTTCCCAGCCACATAAGTAATGGTGTTCTATAATGTACTAAGGGCAGGGACTCTTAACTGAGAGCTCCGTGGGGATTAAGACCATGCTGGCATTCATATGGTGCCTAATGCACAGCAGATACTTAATAAATAATTGTTAGATTATGTTGACTCGGTTCCCAGAGAGATGGCAGACCCGATGCTGAGTCCCAGGAGGTTGGGCTAGACTTTTTAAAGACCCTCTGATGACAGATGGATTACCCGCCAAAGGAGGACTGAGCTTGCAGTTCAGGTCTCAGGTACAGGACAGGGAGGCTGAAGGGACTGAGTAGCCAGCAGAGCTGTGTTTGGCCCATTTACATAGGTTCCTAAGGTCTCTCTCTAGTCTAACCTCTTCCACTTGGTACTTTACTTCTGGAAATAATTTAATGTCAATTGCAAACAGGGAGATTTTTACCGGAAATGTCCTTATTGAGATCACTGGTAAATACCTCACACTGATGCTTTATGCTTATCTCCCTGGAGAAGTGACCGTTCATTTATCCTAATCCTTTATTCTCTGTTTCTGACCCCACTCCTTGCTTCTAACAAAATCCCGTTCTTATATACCCCTCATGCCCTGATTTCTTATAGTTTCTGAAGTGGAATCTTGCCAAAGGCTTATTGAAAGTCTGAGTAGATTACATCCACCAGTCCCCTTATCTACATGTCTATTTATTCACTTCTAGAACATCCATAAATAAACATTGGCTTTGACCCAAGGTTCAGTCCTTGGGGCTCTGTTTCTGTCTCTTTATTCTCTCACTTAGGGATCACATCCACTGTTAAAGCTTTAACTCCCCCCTCCCCAGGGATGATCTCTACAACTCTACTTTCTTTCCAAGCTTCAGGTCTGCATCTGCAACTGATGGTTCCTTCCCTATATGGTTAAAACTGAGTAAAACCTGCCCTCTAAAACTCCTTCACCCTCTTCTTGGCTCTCTTACATCTGTCTATCTTTCTTCTGTCTGTTGTATCATTTCTAGTCACTCAGGCTTAATGCCATGACTCAGCTCTGACTTCTCATTGTCCCTCCCTGCACTGCCATCCCGTCTCAGTTAGTCATCAGGGCCTGTGCTTCCTTCATCCTGCCTCTTCGATCTCTTCCTTTCTTTTCCTTTAGCACAGTCACCACTTACATTTAGGTCCCTGTGGCTTTGTTCTTGGAGTATTGCCACTTTGTTATGCCTTCCCTTCCACCTACTCATCTTATATTCATTCATATTAAGTCAGTAGGTTTGATGATATGTAGAACTGTATTCAAATCTTAGTGCTATCATTTATAAGCTCTGTGATGTCGGGCAAGTTACTTTACCTCTTTGAATTTCAATGTTCTTATCTCTAAAATACAATGAATAATAATTAAGAAATTTGTAAGAGTTAGCTATTATTACTATGTTCTAGGCATTGTCACAGATGTGATAGACATTATCTCATTTAATCTCCCACAATAACCTTATGAAGTAAATATTATTATTATCCATTTTTACAAATGAGGAAGCTCAGAAAAATGAACAATTTGTCTAAGATCACATAACTAGTAAGTATCAAAGCTCAGGTTCAAACCGAGGCAGTTTGATTCCACGTAACCACTCGGCTACTCTGCCTCCTGAAATAGTAGTTACTCAGTAAATGTCAACATTCTAAGATGCAGCTTTGGTTCTCCCTCTAAAAAGTCTCCAGTGGTCATACTTCATTTAAAAAAAGTCTAATAAATTTAAAAATGTGCACTGGCACTGATGACCTAAAACATTTCAGTGTCTTCACATTATGATGATGGATTTTAAAATCCATAGCATCCTACTGATTCTGTTTATGATGGAGTATTATGTGTTAGATTAACACTCCCGGTAAGAAGTATAAAAGCTAGGCAAAATTACAAAATGGTTACTTAGAAATAGAAGAGCATCCAAGGTAGATAGCACATTAAGGATTAAAGCTCTAAAGAGAGCCCTGACCTGTATGACTCAGTTGGTTGGAGCACTGTTCCCGTAGGCCAACGGGTTGTGGGGTCCATTCCTGGTCAGGGCGCATACCTAGGTGGCAGGTTTGAGCCCCTGTCAGGGTGCGTATGAGAGGCAACTGGTTGATGTTTCTCTCCCTCTCTCCCTCACTTCCCCTCTCTCTAAAATCAGTAACCATGGTCATGAGTGAGGATAAAAAAAAAACATGTAAAGAGATAAATTTATAACTTTAAATGCATTTATTAGAAAAGAAAGGCCTCACATCAATTATTTAAGTATTCCTTCCAAAAAGCTCAAAGAAGAAAAATAATTAATCTTCCAAAAAGTTAAAGAAAGAAAAAACTGAACACTATAAATCAATAAATAGAAAATAAATGTACAGTAAATAAAATTAACAAAGCCAAACTTTGGTTCTTTGAAAATTCTAATAAAATTGATAAAGTTTTAGCAAGACTGATCAGGAAAATAGGGGGGAAAAAAACAACCTGGCATATCAGGAATAAAAAAGGGGTCATTACTACAAACCCTATAGATATTACAAAGATAATATGATGTTATGAATGACTTTAAGCCAATAAATTTGAAAATTTGTATAAAATGGATGAATTCCTAGGGGAAAAAAACAAATTTACCAAAACTTACATAAAGAGAAATAGAAAATCTAAATAGTTTCAACTATTAAAGAAATTAATCCTTATTTTAAACCTTTTACAAAGAAAACTCTAGGCCCAAATAACTTTACTGGTAACTTAAAAAAAATTGATGGGGAGCGCAGGAAATGCCAATCTTAATTAAGCTCTTCTAGAAAGTAGAATAAAAAGAGGTACTTCTGAACACATTTGTATGAGGCCAGCATACATTTTATACCAGATCTTGACAAGGATATTATAAGAAAGGAATATTACAGACGATTTTCCCTCATGAAAATGGAGGCAACTATAATAAAGAAAATATGAATCAATTTAATAAAGCAATATATAAAAAAAATATCATAGCCATGTGGGATTTTTTCCAGAAATTAAACACTGGTTTAACATTAGAAAATCAATCAATGTAATTCATCATATTTATTTAATAAAGGAAAAATCATATAATCATCTCAGTAAGTGCAGATAAAGTACTATTTGACAAATTTCATAACTGTTGATGATAAACATGCTCTCAGGAAATTAGTAATAGAAGAAAACTTCCTTTCCTGATAAAAGTCATCCTCTAAAATACTGCTCAATGATGAAACACTGAAAGCTTCCTCCCTGAGATAAGTAACGACACAAGAATATCCACTATCATTGTTTCTATTCAGCATTGTATTCAACATACTAGCCGGTGCAATAATACCATTAAAGAAATAAAAAGTGTGTACATTGGAAAACAAGGAAACAGTCATTATTTGCAAAAAAAAAAAAAAAACACCATGATTGCTCAGTAGAATATCCAAAAGTAAATGTAAATAAATTATTATAATTGGTAACTAATTTTAGCAAAATTTAACCTTTCTATATACTAGGAGAAAGCAATTAGGAAATAAAATTAAAGAAAGATGCTATTACAATAATTTAAATTTATCAAATAACTACAAATAAGTGAAATCCAATAAATCTTTTAAAAACTAAAAAATATTATTGATAGAAAAAGAAAACTAAGTGGAGAAAAGTTCTTCCATTGAAAGACTCAATATTATAACTTTGTCAATTTTTTCTTAAATGGATCCACAAGATAAATGTAATTCCAATAAAATGTCAGTAATATTTTTATGTGAAAATTAACAGGCTAATTTTTAAATTTACATGGAAATGCAAAGACTAGAATAGCTAAGACAATCCTGAAGAAGATTACAGTTAAAGGAGAATAAGGCTGGATATCAAGACTTATTATGAAAGTATTAAGGGTCTATGTTGTTGATTCAAGGATAACCAAATAGAGCAATGAAATAGAATGTAGACTCTAGAAACAGACCTACACAGGTATTGGTCCCTGATTCATGGCCAAAGCGCTTACCTGTGAAGAGCATAATGGATGGTCTTTTTTGTAAACAGTGTAGATCAATTGGGTATGTACTTGCAAACATGAATCTTGACTTCTCTCTCACACTAAAGGCAGAAAACAATACAAAAGGGACAATAGACCTAAATAAAAAAATATATGCCAATAAAACTTTTAAAAGATAACATAGGAAACTGTCTTCATGATCCTTATGTAGGAAAAAATTTCTTAAGGCACACAAAAAGAACTAATCATAAAGGAAGAGATTAATAGTATATTATTAACATTAAGTATTTCTTTACATATATGACTACATATGACAAAAATTGTTTTACAGAATATTTAAAGAATGTCAAGAAAGGAAAAAAGGGTAAAAGGAGAAGCAGGGAGAAAGGAAGGAAGGAAGGAAGGAGAGGAATACCCTTCTTACTCAGCGGGCAAGAGTTTGAATGCATGCTTCATGAAAGAGAATATCCAAATGGCCAATATGAAAATGTGTCCAATCAATTGGTCAACAGGAATAGCCTAATTAAAACCACAATAAAGTATCACTCTACATATAAGAGTAGCTAAAATAAAACATAAATAATATCGTGTTGTCTTGGCATAGATGTGCAGTGAGTTCATATGCTGCCGGTGAGAGTATAAACTGGTACAGCCACTTTGGAAAACTTTTAGGCAGAATTTACTGTAGATAAATAGATGCCTACCTATGACTCAGGACCTTCAATTTCAGATGTATAACCAAAAAATAAAATAAATAAAATGAGTGCATATGTAAAATGAAAGACTACAAGATTGTTTCTAGCACCTATTTCCAAAATCCAACATTTTTTTAATTATCCCAAATAGAAACTCTGTACCCATTAAGCAATAACGTCTTTTGCTGGCCTCTCTAATTTGGTTTATGTCAAGATCAGGGAGTTCTTTCTGTATCTATAAATTTGCCTGTTCTAGGTATTTCTTGTTTAAAATTTTCAGCAAATTTATTGGGGTGACATTGGTTAATAAAATTATATAGGTTTCAAGTGTACAATTCTATAATACGTCATCTATATACCATATTGTGTGTTCACCACCCAAAGGCAAGTCTCTTTCATCACCATTTATCTCCCCTTTGCTTCCTTCTACTATCCCCACTCCCCTTTCCCTCTGGTAATCACCACGCTGTTGTTCGTGACTACAGGGTTTACTTATTTATTTATTTACTTACTTACTTACTTACTTAATTCCTTCACCTTTTTCCCCAGCCCCCAATACTCATCCCATCTTGACAGTTGTCAGTCTGTTCTCTGTATCTCTGAGTCTGTTTCTATTTCAATTGTTAGTTTTCGTTCATTAGATTCCATATATAAGTGAAATCACAGGGTAGTTGTCTTTCTCTGACTGGCTTAGATACTTCTTATAAGTGGAATTAAACAATACTTGTCCTTTTGTGTCTGGCTTATTTCACTCAGAAGGATGTTTACAAAGCTCATCCCTGTTGTTACGTGGAGCTCGGGTTCATTCATTTTTAATTCCTGATACTACTCCATCATGCAAATATACTACCTTTTATTTATTCATTCTATTGTTGATGAATAGTTCTTCTCCCAGTGTGGGGCTATTACAAATAATGTTGCCCGGAATATTCTTGCAGTCTTTGGGTGTTTGTATGCCAAGGTATGCTAACTTTATGAAAAACAATTGAACACTTAGTATTTGTGTCCTTTCCTGTAAGTTTTGCTTCGATAAAACAGTTTACTGCAAAAAAGTGAGAGGTAAGGGGCAGAGGAGAGAATAAGAGTAAAGAGATAAAGAAAATGTATAGCATGACCTATAAAGCCCTGTGAAGTTTGACCTTGAACAAGCACGCGGGCCATCTTGGCTCAACAAGGCCATTTTGGTATCCTGGTTCTTGGGCCAGGAGACTGTCAAGGAGACACAGAGTACCTTCCTTGGCCCCTTCCTGAGCAAGGAGGTGTGTGGTAGACACGGAAAGCAAAATTAACAGGCTTGCTTGGTCCTCTACATTATGACCCAGCCAGTGGCGTGGCCTCACTTGTCTTCCTGCAACTCCCAGGAGAGAATGGGGAAAGACCAGCACAGCGCATTTCGATGGGACCCTCCAAAACTCCTGAAGATGTTTGTCTAGGACTCTTGGGTGCATCTGAGGAACCTGGTAAACTAGCAAGGACTTCCCTGTTCCTGGTCAATTGTTGTCTGGGCTGCACTAGCCGCAACCTGGCACGCAGTAGGCAGATGGCCCTGGGAGGGCTCTGCTTGCTTCTCTCTTCCATAGACTCTCCTGAGCCAAGAATGAGACCAGCCTCATCATCCTCTTCCTCTTTCTGTGTCAGTCACACTGGCCTTCATTTGTCTCACATATTTCTTGTCGCTTCCCACCTCAGTCTTTGCACATATTATTCCTGCTGCATAGAATGCATGTGCTTCTTCCTTTAACCTAACTCCTCCTCAATTCTCAAGTCTTCAGGAAAGCTTGTTCTGAGCGGCATCTGTTAAAATTTCCCATATCATTATTCTATTCTTATTCTAGCACTTAACATAGTTTCAGTTTGCAAATATTTGATTCATATCTGATTCCCCCTGTAAACTACAAGCTTCGTGAGGGCAGGACTGTGTGGCTTTTGTGCACTGTTCGGATCAGATGGCCAGCACAGTGCAAAGAGTGGGTGCTTATATTTACGTTGAATGAATGAATGAATGAGTAAGTGAGTGAGTGAATCCAAGCCTCTCCAAAAGAAGCCTACAGTCATACCTCCAACTGCCTGACTCACACCCTTGTTTCTGACTGTTCCTTTCATTTACCTGAGTGTGGGCCACCCGCTCCTCCTGAACACACGCACACTGGCCCAGCTGAAAGCTATGTCATTGTGCTCTCTTCAACTGCTCCACTTCCTTCAGCTCTTGTTTCCTGGAGTGTTCATTGGCACAGGCCAATATCACAATGCTATAGGTGGGATCACAGGAAATTGTCAAGGCCTCCCTGCACGCCTGTCAGGATGAGCTGCTTGATTGACTGCCTTTGTACCCACTGACCTGGTTGGTTCTTCCTGTCACTTTAAACCAGGCAGGATGCACAGGGAATTTTTTCAAGTGACCACTAGGACAGTTTCAGTGAACTTCAAACTAGTCGTGAGTGATTGATGTTTCCCTCAGCTCCACCCTGTCATAAAGCTCCACTCTTTCCAAGGGGTGAGTTTGCTGTTCTGGGTCTGGTTTCAGCATTCCAGTCAATTTCTGACTCTACATATGACCCAGTGGGCCAAGACTCAGAGCCCAGGATCCCAGTTCCTGACCCCTCCCCTCCCATCCCCCCAAAACTAATGTGATGAAAGCAGAAGCTAGAACATAAGGGATCCGAGGGCCTAAATGAAGAGGCAATGTATTGACTGCTGTGCAAGATGGGATGATAGGCTGGGGTGACACCAGAGTCCTGTCTCCCTTGGGCACTGGAATCTGCCAGGGGCTGTCTAACCATCTTCCTGATGTGAGGTAGACCTCCTCCTCTATAGGAGACCGTTCTGCGTGGTGTGGGCTCAGCTCCCACTTGGAAAGGCCAGTGGAAAGTGAGGCCTGGTACACAGGACCCACACCCACGGATAGGTTCTCCCGTGGGAAATCAGGCCTGCATTGTACCTAGGCCGCTTTGAGGCTTGCTTTTTGCTAAAACTCCCTCACCCTGAATTGAGGCAGCAAATGTTTAATGCATATCTTTAAAGTAACTTCCTAAAATCTTTGCCAAACCTTCCAAGGAGGAGTGTAACCAGTTCAACCCCTTTTCCCTTTACATTTGCAAATATCCTTCCTTTTTAATGTAATTAGCAACATCCTCTTCTTTGTTTTCTGTAAAAGGTAACCACCTAAAGCGAACCCATGCATAGTAAATGAGGACCATCCTCCAAGTAACTGCCCACAAGAGCAATAAAAGCCTGTCAAGGCAAGGGTTGGGGCCGTCTCCCCTTGAGAGACTGGCCCTGCTGTCCCTTTTCCTCCACAGGACTCCACAGGATTCAGTAGTCTGTGTGAATTTGTCTCGTCTCAGCCGCAACGCTGCGGACCCCAGGAGCCCAGGTCCGCGTCCCTCTTCCTGCACCCTGACGACGAGTGTGTGTGTTGTCACGCTGTTTGCTCACCTCCTCCTGAGTAAGTTTACCCCTTGTAGCTAAACTAAAGTTCATTTGCTTTATTTAAATGTTGACTCTAATTCTTCATTCTGGGGATAGAGAACAGTTGTTCCAACTGCCTTCATTCATTCATTCAGCATATGTTTACTGTGAGAATACTATGTGCCAGGTCCCGTGCTGAATAAGTGGTGGCAATGCAATGCACATGGTCCCTGCCCTCGTAGAGTTTCTGATTAATTGATGATAAACCAGCAAATGATTACAAACTGTAGCAAAAGTGATGAGGAAGAAAAATTAACTTTTGTCGAAGAGAGCAACAAGTAGGGGAGGGAGAAGAAGCAGAGGAAAGGGCTGCTTTACATTTGGGGACCAAGAGAGACCTCTCTGCAGAGGTGCCATTGAAACTGAAATGGAACCAAGTGTGAGCAGTGTGGGGAAGAGCAGCTCCAGGGAAAGGAACATCATGTGTGAAGATGCTGGGCCGCAGAGGTGATGCCCAAAAGGGGGCCTGGCCCTTCTGCAGAAATCATGGTGTACCCTCCGCCCTGCCTCTTTGACTTCCTACCACTGAGGAGCAGGAATTTCTCAGTCACACAAATGCCTCTTTCTGCTCCAGCAGAAGCCCACCCAGCCCCGCTGTCGGTGTCAGCTGACCACTGGGCAGTTACAATCAACAAAGAGGGAAAGAACTAGGAACAGGGAAAATTCCCACTGAAGTCACAGCGGTCATCTGGCAGGGGGGACAGGGTACGGGGCGAGCATTCTTTCTGCTTCCATTTCTCCCCACATTCCACAGGACTAGGAGGGGTATTCATTGCCACTACCACCACAGCTGCTCGCATTCCCGTGACAGGTTGCCATTTACACACACTGGCCTATGCGGTCTTCCTAACGCCCTGTGAGTAAGACACACAAGCGTGATCCCTCCCTTCTTCTGATGAGCACATTAATGGGTATCGGTGCTGCATGTTCCCTTCATTCTGCCTCTGCCCTGTAAAACCGCCTCTGTTTTTACTTCTGTAAGTTTTGCCAGTTTCTCCTTCATCCCCTCCCCCAGAGAAGGGCAAAGGGGGTTAGAGACCTCGCAGTGGGTGATGGGATGGTTTGTACCACCTGTGATGTTGCTGTTGGCTGTCTGCTTTGTAGCCATTCCACTCCTTCTTTCTTTCTAAAAGAGTTCTGGTTTTTGTTTAAGTAGAAATGTCCCTAAGCCCCTGGGTATGAATCATAACTAGTTTAGGCCAATCATGGAAATCTTAACCCTATTGATAGTAATTGGTCTGGGGGTGAGCACGGGACCCAGTTCTGGCCAATGAGATATAAGTAAGCATCTGGGGGATTCTGAGAAAGATTTTATCGCCTGATAGCAGGAAAGCTAAAGGAAAATATATAATTAATAATGACAGCGGCTATTTTGGGGCTGCTTCCTGGGGGCCAGAGACAGAGAATATTCTTTCTGCTTCCACAGGACTAGGAGTGACACTGATTTCTGAGGACGTGATGCTGAGAGCTTTGGCAGCCATCTTGTGGTGATGAGGGTGGCAGACTCAAGAACGGACAAAGCCTGGTGAAGATATCAGTGAGCAGAGTCAACCCTGGTGCCACCTATCTCTTGGCTTCTTATGAATAAATAACATATGCCCCTGAGGTTTAGATCTTTAAATCCTTGTTACTCAAAGTGTGAGTTCTGGACCAGGCGCATCAGCCTCACCTGAGAGCTTGAAAAGCTCTGAAAAGGTCCTGTGTGACTTGAATGCATATTAAAGTTTGAAAAGCACTGGTTTGAGCCAGTGTAAGTCTGTCAGATTTTTCTGAAACTTGCCATCCAAAGGAGTGCTTGAGGTGTGCTAACCAATGGCACACCCCAGGCTCAGGTTTTCTTAGGGCTCTAAGAGCACTCATCTGATTCTCTGTTTCTAGAAGACACATGCCTATCTTCAGGTCTTCGTGTGGGGTCTAAGCTCTAGGATGGGCATGTGAGACAGACCATTCAATGCTTAGCACTGACCTAGAGATAAGGCAGGGGTGCCCAGAGAAGGGAGAGTGACCACAGCTGAGAGACAACGCCCAGGCCTAAAAGAAAAGGTCTGGGTAGGATCACAGGCAGGGTGCAGGGTTAGGAGGCAATGACTTCCCTTTTGCTGAGCAGAGTGGGCTACACCAAGGGCAGTGGGAATTGGTCTGGGAGGTCTGTGGGGAAGGTGATGGAATGTACTGACCTCACAGCGATTCAGGGGTTGAGGGGAGAAGCCAGGGTTGAAAGGAGGGACTCTGGGGGAGTGGGGCCCTACTCTCCCACCCCCAGGGTGGGCTGGGCTGGCCTGGCCCAATGAAGAAGCCTACTTTCCCCTTTGGAGGTGGTTGCAGATCCAGTTTTAGAATCTGGTAGCCTTTCCAACCTTTGGGGATCTGGATTTTCAGTTCTGTTCTGCACTCTTTAATAATTTTGCCTGTCTTTGTGGGTCTCAGTAGAAGAATGTCCATTTACTTGCTCATGCACAGCTGACTCTGCCTTGGGAGAAGGAGAATTAGTCCAGCTCCTAAAGGCATGGGAGGCGGTATCTGATATTGTCTTTATGGCAATGTCACTGTGTGGGACCTGGGGCACAGTTAGTCATGCAGATCATACCATCCATTTGCCCTCTGCCCAGTGGATTGTGGGTCAGGTTTCCCTGCCCCTTCCCCACTACTTTATGTGGCATTTGATTTGTTTATCCTCGGAATCAATACAGCAAAGAGTTTAGAGTATGAAATTTGCAGTCAGACACAGCTGGTTGGATTCCTGACTCTATTGCTCATTGGCGGTGAAGCATTGGACTAATTAACCTTTCTGACTCCCAGTGTCTTCATCTGTGAAATGGGAATAATAGTATCCACCTCCCAAGAACAGTATTAAGACTAAATGAGAGAGCCTGTGTCTCTCAGGGAGCCCCCAGGAAGCACCCCCAAAATGGCAGCTGTAATTATTAATATTACATGTGTCTTTGAAAGTAGCTGTGTTGGTGAGCTTGCGTGCGGGCACTGGAGGTGCGGGCTGGGGATCAGGGTGCACCCGAGGAGCTGCAGGTGCTGTGCAGTGTGGGCGTCTGGGACGTGGGCACTGGAGCCTGGGTTCCAGGATGGACTCATCCTGACCGCCTGACTGGATGAACTGGAGAGACCGAGAAGTTGAAGCTTCTTTGCTGTCCCAGAAACTAACTCCCTTGACAGGGTCCCAACCCACTCAGCTGTGAAATTGAGATGATTACCTGCTTCCTCACAGCTCCCTTGACTGACTCTCTCATCATACTTGAAGCAGGTGCATGTGTGGGGGTTAGAGGGGTAGGCTAAGGACTGCCCCTGAGCCCTAAATCCTGCCTGGAGCCCCTCGGGAGTTGCCCTCTGCCTCTTGCAATGACCTATATACGCTCTCTTGCCTGTGGTTTTTCTTCTCTGGGAAAAGATTTCCACACCCCCCTAAACCCACCTCCAGTGGCCCCTCCTGTGCACACACTGCTCACTGTTCGTCCATGTCCACTCTCAATTCCCTATTGAGGTCACGTGCCTGGGGTGAGACAGGCACCATGCTCTGTGCTGGGGACACGACACTAAACAAGATGTGGCTTCTTGAATTGTTCGGCCATCTGACAGACCCTGAAAGGGGCTCAGGGTGTGGCAGGGTCTGATGAGCTGCTCAGTCAGCAGGCAGCCCTCCCCTGGTGGCAGCAGCAATGGAGGAGGGAAAAGGGACACCTCTCAATTCCTGAGGACCTGGCCTGGGGTGGGGGTGTGAGGTGGTCTCCTGGTGCTGCAACTTTGGGAGCATGGGGCCCTGGCAAAGAGGCATAGGAAGGCCTGGAAGGAAGGGGTGGCCCCCTTGTGTGGTTCGGGAACTATGAGAAGCAGAATGTGAAGAGACTATGAGCAGAGGTCCCCTAGGGTCTCCCCAAAATAACCAGGGAAGGTGTTGCTGTGGTGAAAGGGGCTGAGATCTTGCAGTTCCAGAAATCAACATACCTTCAGGTATCCGTGGTAACGTGTCCTCCCATGCCCTGTGGGCTACAGAAGCCTGGGTGTCTTAGGTTGCTGCAGGTGCTATAACAAAATACCACAGATGTGGTGACTTAACCAATGGCATTTATTTCTCACAGTTCTGGAACCTGGGAGGTCCATGATCAATGCACCAGCTAATTCAGTCCTGTGTGAGGACTTTTTTCCTGGCTTGAAGATGGGCACCTGCTCAGTGTGCCCGAGAGAGGGGCGCGGGGTGGAGAGAATAGAGCTCCAATGCAAGTGCTCCAGTCTCTTTTCTTCATCTTATAAGGGCACTAACCCCATCCCGAGGATCCCAGCCTCATCACCTCATTTAAACCTAAGTATAATACAAAAAGAGTTGCATCACTAAGTACATCACTTTGGGTGTTAGGACTCCAACATATGAGTTTTGAGGGGAAGCAAACCTTCAGTCCATAACACTTGGGAAACCATGGTTTGCCCTGAACAGAGTCACGTTTCACTCAGAGCAAAGATTCACCTTCCACCTTCCATTTTCCCCTCTCCTCCTTTCCTGAAAGGAGAAGTCTGGATACAATAGAACGTTGACTTTCTCTAGGATATGGCCGCACCAGCATAATTTGCGCCCTCACATGGGTTCAGAAGGCAACGGTCTCCCAACTCCCCCAGGGGTGTCTCCCCAAGTTCCCTCTGCCTCAAATCCCCATCCCTTACTCCAGTGACTGTCTGGCACCATAAAACCCAAAAGGACTGGAGCTTTTGGAAGAGGATTCGTCCAGATGACTCTCCCAGAGTTTTATCACCCCCAGCCTCTATCCCTCCTCCAGCCAGAAGGCTTTTTCCCCAGCTCTTATTCAGTCCCATGATGCTAAAGAACATCCCTTCACCGATGACTCTCAAATCCAACCACATACACTTGACATCCTCACTGGAATGTCTAATACAAATCTTGATTCAACTCCACAGAGGTCTTAATCACACTTCTAACTGTTCCTCCAGGTCTTCCACACAGCAATAATTAGTACCCCATTTCTCCAAGAGAGAAATTTTGGAGAAACTTTGGTTCCTCTCTTTCTCTCATCCTCCATATCTAATTCAGCAGTAATTACTCTTGTTGTTACCGCCAAAATATTTCCTGTATCCTAGTATCCGCTTTTTATGCCTACTCCTACCTCCCTAGACAAACTCTCCCAAACTCTGTAATTGGGCCTTCCTGCTTATCTTCCTTCCACTCTTGCCCTGCTCCAATTCATTCTCCAAATAGCATTTGAAAAGAGCTTTCTAAAATGCATTGTTAGCCCTGGCTGGTGTAGCTCAGTGGATTGAGTGCGGGCTGGGAACCAAAGGGTCCCAGTTCGATTCCCAGTCAGGGCACATGCCTGGGTTGCAGGCCAGGTCCCTGGTGAGGTGAGGGCCATGTGAGATGCAACCATACATTGCTGTTTCTATCCCTTTCTGTCTCCTTCCCTTCCCCTCTCTCTAAAATATAAAAAAATCTTTAAAAAATGCATTGTTAGACAGTATCTCTTCCAGTGGCTTCCCATTTCATCTAAAGAGCATTGGTGTGGCCCCTCCACCCTGCTACCTGTTGGTACACTTCCCCCATCTTCAACATTCTCACTGCCTGAAACCTCCTCCTCCCAGATTGTCACGTGGCTGACTCCTTTATGCCATTTGGGATCCAACTCGAATGTTCCCTGCTCCTAGAGGCCTTCCTTGAATCAAATCTAAATAGGCCCCATGCCAACTCAGCCACTCTTTAGTTCATTCCCCTGTTATCTTTGGACAATTTATTATTATCTGTGATTGTTTTATTTGATTAGAGTTTGAGTCCCCTCTCTAGCATTTAGAACAATCAATTGTCAATAAATATGTGTGCAGTGCATCAGTGAATGAAGGACTGAATCATGTGAACACTTTTTAGAGGTTGGTTGTGGGAGGAAGATGAGAATAGAAGAAAAGGCTTCGTGACCAGGGGGACATTTGTCTATCAAGAACTCTGACGTCATGAGCACTGTCTGTATGCTGGTTCTCCACATGTAAAGTCTCACTGAATCTTCTACAATCCTAAGAGGTAGACGCTATTTGGTCTCCACTTATGTATGAGAAAAGTGAGATGCACAGAAATCTGAGAGCTGGCTCAAGCTCACAGAGCTAGTGAATGGCATATGTGGGACCTCCCACTCTCTCCATCGCCTGGCTCTTTGTCCAGCCCCACTCATATGCTGTCTTTGAGTCTGGGGGAATCAGGGTTGCCGTGATGCCAGCTTGGAGGATGCTGATTAGCGTCTGACCTAGGAACAAAGGGGATGGTGGTACTTGCCTTCTGAATACGTTGTGGGAGGTCCTGAGGTTGGGGAAACTGCAGCGGATGCTCAGCTTTTCCTGAGCTTTGGACAGCAGAGAACTGCTAAGCTGCTATTATTTCTGTGAGGCAGCCACACAGATTTGAGGATAGCAGGAGAGTTAAGTGACAGTGATTTCTAAAGTGGACGAATGAGTGAAAAAACCTCTGCCAGGCCATACCAGTCTGCTAAGTGTTGATCCTGGGAAAAGTAAGCATCTATAAATCTTCACTGAGGCTCTAGCAACTTCTCCAGCCTGGCTGTGGAGAGATGACCAGTAGACTGAACACCTATCCTTGGGCTGCCTCAGTTCTGGCTGCTGTTAAAGGCTAGGCTGGTGCCCATGACCTTGAGAGGAGTCCCCAGGGCACATTCAGGAAACATCTCGTTGACTAATGGAAGCCCCCATCAGAGGCCAGGATAGATCTGTTTTCAGCTGTTCCCTGCTGGGGTGTGATTGATTCCCAGGAGCCTGTATCCCTTTTCTTACTTATTGAGTGTGGGTGATGGATTTTTGACAAGATTGATTTTGACCTGAATACTGCTGAGCTAAATGAATCAACACTGTCAATTTCTCTGCCTGGTCCTGAAGAATAGTTACGTGGTTAAGGACATTTTTCTTTCAATTGAACTACTTTAAGCTACCTTGGCTGCTCAGGGAAGGCCTCCCTCTGCCAGTGCCCATTGGCTGCCCTCACAGCAGCCTCTTCTTGGATGCACAGACGGGTGGGTCAGTCTCCCCTCCCTCTTCCCTCTGTCTGCACCTGCTGGGCCCCACTTCTCTCACAGAGCTCCAGTCAGAAATATAAGCCATAATTGGGCTTGACTGTGTGATGAGGAGAAAGATAGTCTCATCTCTTTTGCTGATAGCTGTGATCCTGAATTGGCACATTACTTCCTTTCCCCCAAACCTACAATAAATATCCAATCTTTAAGGCGTTGCTGATGTACTAGCTTCTCAGGATGGGGCTTTTACATTCATCTTTTTGCCCTCGCCCTAAGCAAATACTCATAGGATGGGTCCTAAGGCCCTTCAGGGCTCCCACCTCTCTCTGCCCTTCCAAGATTGTCGCAGCTGCATCCACTTCTGGGCTCACCTGCA
Organism: Micronycteris hirsuta; assembly: GCA_004026765.1. Taxonomy (NCBI): domain Eukaryota; kingdom Metazoa; phylum Chordata; class Mammalia; order Chiroptera; family Phyllostomidae; genus Micronycteris; species Micronycteris hirsuta. Next base: position 207,004 of record PVJI01000479.1, on the reverse strand, counting down.
GGCTCAGGCTTCCCGGGTCCAACTGAGAGAGGAAGGACTGAGGTCCCTGCGCAGAGAACTGCAAGGGCTTGGGGGTGGGGCATTTGGGGTTGTGATTTAGCACCACTCTGAGCCTCCTCTACATCTGAAAGATGGTTTCCCTGAGAAGTGCACATTCTTCTCATTGTATTATTTATATAAAATAAGTTACATTAATTGTGATCATTCAACAAGACTACCCTTTGGTGCTAAGGACAATTCGAGGGACTCAGAGCAACCCTGCAAGGTACCGTTAGAGACATTTTGCAGATGAGATGACTGGGGCTCGTGAAGCTTCAACAGCCTGCACAGGAGGCTTGGTTTCCCAGGCTTGGTTCTATCTCCCAGGTCCCAGATTGCATCGCGGCTCCCTTACTGCTTAGCCCATGCTCAGCGGCTTCCTAAACCCATTATTCTTGACTAATTACTTTAACAATGCTTCCAGCTTCCAAGGAAGCTCTCTGTGTCATCCTTGGAGAGACCTCAGCTGCCCGTGGTGAAACCCAGCCTTCACTGAGCTCAAGAGAAATACAGCCCTGGTCCTGGGGGTCCATGCCTAGTTAACAGTCCAAGGGCCAGGACCCAGGGCTGCTGAGTTCAAGGCTGACGCTTTTCTCATGACACCGCATTTCTACCTCCAGTATGACCTCTTTCCACACAACCAAGCTGTTGACATTTCTATGACTTTATTATTAGACTTTGCTCCCATTGTCCCTACATCAGGGACGTTTGCTGAATTGATCTGGGGATGTGGGGTTTCCTAATACAAGCTTAGCCTAAGGATTATTATAGGACAGAACATTCTAGAAAGACAGGGCCCCCCACTCAACTGCGGTCGGTAATGAAATGGACACCCTCTATTACGCTCATAGACGGGACCCTCTGAGCTACCAACAGGTCACGAGCAGGGCCCTAGAAGAGTGGTGCTCCTGCCTGAAAGAGTGATCCCGTTAGGCTGGGTTTCCCTTCCCTGCCCACCCCCGATCCCCGTCAGACATCCCTGGGCATGGCTGGGAGAGAGGACTCTGCAGGGCGGTTCAGGGGCTGGAGGGGAAGGAAGGGCAGGGCAGAGGTGGACGGTGACAGCTGCAGCTGAGGCCTATAAATCTGCAGGCCTTTCAAGAGCACAAAGCCTCAGCAGCTGAGCCTGTGGGGTGCTGGGGAGGCCTGAGGCACTGCTCCCTGACCTGGCAGGAGCCAGGGACAGGGAAGAGTGGGGACAGGAGACAGTCAAAGCCGGCTAAGTGGGTCTTTCTGTGGAGCAGAGAGCTGGGAGGTCTCTGATTCCTGTCAGGCTCTGGGAGGTTCTGCTTTTCTGCTGCTCTCTCAAATCTGATTTCCTTCCCTTCCATCTAGTTAACTCATTTCTGCCAGGATGACTGAGACACTTGCGATGGCAGTCCTCATCGCCTTGCCAGGCTAGGGAGAGCCAAGTTATACCTTTGCTGGAAAGTCAAGGAGTCCTTGGGGGTGGAGGAAGTGCAGATTCTAGACCAGCTGGGGCCAGGTGGGTCAGTGCACTCACTCTCCTGTAACAACCCTTGGGCTCAGGCCCAGGGCTAGAAGGCTCTGCAGGCCTCTGAAGGGGTGGAAGCCTTCTCCCCAAGCTCCTTTACCAGCCTCACTCTCCCTCCTTGATTTGTGCTGAGAAGAGTGGGTCATTCTGGGCTTCTTCCATTGGGGTCGTCTTACTGACTGGTTATTCATCTGGGTCCATTGGGAGAAGGGAGGGGAGGGGGAATGCCTGGCTGTTCATTAACTCCTTAATTGCTGGCCTACTGCCTGCCTGGTTAATGCAGGAGTTTCCAGGTCTGCTCCAAGACTGCTGTTTCCCTGCAGGATTACAGCGGCCCCACAGAGGAGCTGGCATTGCCGGTGGGGTTCTGTGCCTGGGCTCTCTAGTTGGCAATCTGGGCTGTGGGTGGGTCTCTGCTCTGTCCTCCAGACTAAAAGGTCCAAGTGGCTCTTGGACAGGCCTCAGCTTCTCGCATGTCTTATAATCATCTGACAAAGAATAAACAAGTTATAAAAAAGACAAATTATTTGCAGAAAAAAATTTCTTTATGCCAGAAGAAACAGACAGATAAATTCAGGGAGCTGCTTTACATGATCCTTAGTAACTTCATTTCCTTTCCATCCAGTCCTCTTTCCACCAAAGCATCTTCCTTCTGAGATGCAGGTGGATGAAAACGAGAATGCAGGGGGGACATATAGGCAAAGAAGGATGTGGGAGAGATATAGAAGTGGGTGCCCAGCCCTAGCTGGACTGAGGGAGGACAAGGCCTCCCTAGACTTTGCCCAGAGGGTGCTGGCTCTCAGGTGTGAAGGACAAGACCAGGGAGTAGGGGGAATTGTCCCCAACTGTCTGTCTCTGACCCCGAGCACCCCTTAGCCCATCTCTCCAGGGATCCCACAGCAGCCAAGCCCCTAACTTTCACTGAGAGCAGTTTACACTGAAATAACTTGTTCCAAGGGTACCTGGTAATCAATGGCTCACATTAAACCTCAGAAAAGATTCTTTTCCTAACACTATAGGTGTCTAAGTGTATCTCCTCCCTGGGTGACCGTATAAGCCAGATAATGTCGACGTTAACACTCTAGAAAAAAGGCAAACTCACAGAGGACTAAAGGGGTGAGTGAGCTTTTGGATGGACTGAGGGTGAGGGGGGATTTATGTCCTAGCACCTAAACCTCACCCATCGCCCTTTCTAGACAGCCACGCAACACCTCTCCACCCAACACCCCTCACTATTGTTTACTGCTTCTGCCCTCCCGGGTTAATAAGAAGGATTCCTGCACCCTGGCCTCCCCCACCCCCCAAGCTCAGCCGGTCCCAGCTTCTAAATCAGGTTATCTCTTCGGTCTGCATTCCCAGTAACTGCATTATCTTTGCATGAGGACACTGAAGTCTGGGCAGGGTGGGAGGGGCTGTCTGGGCCGGAGCCTGTCTTCCTGACTGCTCCCCAGGCTTGGTCTTAGCAGCCTCCTGAACCATGCCTTGGTCCCCTTCCTAGCCTCCCAGCACAGCCTCGCAGTCCGAGGGGAGAGAGGCTGAAGAAGTCTTCAAGGATGCCGCCTCTGGCCCAGCCGGGCAGAGAGCCAGGGGATCAGGAGGTTGGCTCTGTTCTTGGCAGGCAATGAAGGGCCAGCATGGAAATGCCACCCGGGCTGGGATCAAGATCTGTGGAGCGGCAGCCCTGAGTGGGCGAGGTAGAGGGAGCGGAGGGTGACCCACTGTGTCCCTGGCAGTCTCAGTCCTCAGGGCGTGCACCCGCCAGCCTCCCAGCACTCTGAGCTGGGCCTGGTCAGCAAAACCTGCTCTTTGTTGACTCAAACTTCTGCTGAACCTTTGAGTTGACTTGGGAGGGGGCAGTGTTGAAAGGCTGTTTCTGAAGCCTAAGGGTTGGGAGCAGCCAGTTAGGGTGGGGGGTACCCAAGGCTGAGCCTTGTAACAAGCCATCCAAGGAGGAGAAGAGCAAACATTGAGAAATATGGATCTAGGGATTCAAACAAGAAGGCTAACAGGGTCACTGAAGGCCTTTTACAGACCAGAGTGGTGTCAACACACACTTCCCCAACCTTGAGAGCAGGGTTTCTCCAAATATAGTCCTTGGACGATTCTCCCTACACCAGGCACCCACTAAAATCACTAGGGTCTTTGATGAAATGCAGGTTACTGGCTCCCAAATGGGATCGTTGAATCAAATTCTCCCTGGGCGGGGCATGGAATGTGCATTCGTAGTGAACAGCATGATCATCATCGTCATCATAACCTAGGTTCACACAGCACTTAGTCTCTACCAGGTTCTTTAATGTACATTAACGCATTGATCGCACAGCAATTTGTGAGAGAGATTGTATTGTTTTCCATCTAGCAGATGACGAAACTGAGGCCCAGAAAGGTCCGATAACCTGCCACGGTCATACAATTTCCTAGTGATCGAACTGGGATTTGTACCTGGTTGGCAGCTGCCAGATCTGTGTTCCTATCCACCATACACACAGCCCTGCTGCTCCAGTGGAGACTGAGGTCCGAAAGCCCTCCTATCAGTCATGAGGGTGAGCTTCCGACCTGGCGCCTGGGTCACTGAGGGTGCAGGCCAGAACTTGACTTGACAGTCTAGAAGGATCACTGCCCTGGGAGTCAGGAGACCAGGGTGTTAACATGCCAGGCAACTTTGGGCAATTCTTCTCCTAAGACCTTGGTTCCAGCCATCTGTCAAAAGGATACTAATCAGGATGACTTCTAGCTTTCTTCCTGGCTCTGACATTTAAAAAAAAATATGTGCATTTCCCTTCTCTAAGCATCTGGAGCAGTTTCCTGGGAGGCTGTGTGTGTGTGCTTGTGTGTGCAGGGGCAGTTATACCTAAGGAGCTGTCCTCAACCTGAGGCTGGCTGGGAGTTAGTGTCTGGCTGCCATGAAACTGGGTACGTCCCAGGGCAGGCCAGGGGGATGGGCTGGAGCCTGCCTGGGAAGAATTTGCACTGCCACCAGGGCTAGACCCTTCTTGGCTGTTTGTTCAGTTTTGTCCTGAAACAATGCCTGGGACACACCTGGGCAGAGAAGGAGAGTGGGAAGGCTGTTGGACAGTGTGGGAACTGCTTCTGGGAAACAGAAGGCCAGAAGCAAATACCAGCTTGTGGCTGACTGCACAGTCTCCTTGCCTGCTTAGAGGCCAGTTCCATGGGGCCAGTCTTTCTTTCGTGGTCTAACTCAAGTCCATGCACAAGCCTAGCCATTGAGGATTCCATGAGAATACTCCACGAGGGCAAGCCCGCCCCTCACTTATCTTGCTTCGCTCTTGTGTAGATTCAGCTCTACGTTGGCACCTAAGAGACTGACTAACCTTGGGGTCATTATTTGATGCTGTAGCTGGCTCTGCAATCTTTTAGCTCAAAAGACAATGGCTGGCAGGGAGCCCATCCATTGGGGCCTTCTGGGAAACTACCCACGCACCTCTCAGTGGTGCTCTGTCGAGCAGAAGCTGTAAGAAGAGGTTGTGGTGTGTGCATTTGTACGTGTCAGGGGTAGGTGGGCAGCTCCTAGAGTTTGACGAGAGGCCACTAGTACTGTGGTCACCTCTGCAGCAAGAGAGTGTCCTCTCATCTCAGGTCCTGCCTTAGAGCATGGACCAGCCAACCCTCCCGAGCTCCATGGGCGCAGCCAGTGGATTTAGGCCCCCTCTCTCCTGGTGTTCTATATGGTCCCAGGACAGTTCAGTTTGGACTCAGAGCTGTGATGCATGTCCAGATTCCTCGTCTGTTGTTTCAGAGGAGGGGGAAGGAGATTAAGGGAGCCAGACTTCTCCAAGGGAGGTGAGTATGCTGTTTAGGGTTCCTGGTGCTGGAACAGTTCAGTGATTCCTCCTCTCAAAAGTCCTTTTTGATACCCTTGGCCTGGCCTGAGTGTTCCTTCCCTCACCCTCAGCTCTGTGTGCCCCTTTATTATTATAGTCTACTATGAGGGCTGCAGGTCGGTCTTCCTATGAGCTTCCTAGGGCACCAACCCTGTCTCATTCATCCTGTGTCCCCCAGCCTTGGCACAGAGCATGGCTCAGCTTAGGAGCTCTATTAAAGATTGTTGAGTGGATGGCAGGCAGGTCACCAGGAGCTCTCTGCCTAGACAGTCCTCTAAGAAGGCCCTTCCTCGGTGGTTCACTGCTTCCCCCAGGCCCTGTGGTAAGGAAGGGGCCTGCACTGAGCTCAGAGAACCAACTGCTTCTTCCAAAGGAAGAAGACATGATAATTCTGGAGAGGGCATTTGGGACTGACAGCTGCTTGGTTGAGTCATGAAAATGGCACCCTTTTTGGGTGAGGATTCTAGCTGCCCAATACCCCACCCAGAGTTGGAATGAGAATCATGAGCTCGAGCTCCTTCTCTGCCTCCCTCTGAGGCCCGTAGCTGGCAGCCCCCTCAGCTCTCCTCCAGCCAGCTCATCTAGGCAAGATGAAGCTGTTGTCTGGCATCAGAGGTTTTCCTTGCCATGAGTCAGGTAGAGAAACAGCTTGTTTCCCAAGGAGAAAGTAGAACTTTGTAGGCACACAAGGGTAAATATTGAGTGTGATATGCTGCTAATGAGCTGCACAAAGGCCATTAGCATTAATGAGATCTGTCTCTGTGGCCATTCTGTCTGCAGTGAGCAGGCAGCACCGTTTCTCTGGTCCAAGCTGACTGGCTCCGTGCGTGAGCTGCCGCGATGAGTCTTTGCAGCGCTTTCTTCTTGGAGGGAAAAAAAAGGACAGCTAGAACTTCAAGGAAGCTTATTCTTTTTCTACATTTTCTCGAAACAAGAGCAAAAACTTCAGCTTAAATATATACTAAAAGGATTTAATTTGTTTCCCATTCCCAACCTTAATATATTCCCTCCTCCCAGCTTTGGAATACACAGGCTAGAAGAGAGGAAAGGAGTAGGGAGGAGCAATGATTATAACCAAGGTGTTTTTGTTTTGTTTTGTTTTTTGAGTACTTACTGTGTACCAATCACAGAGCCATACGTTACCTTATTTGAGCCTCACAATAACCACACAAGGTAGATTAATACTATGATTTTCATTTTACAGATAAGGGAGAGCGTTAGTAACCACACAAGCTTACTTCTTTGGAAAAAATGCCTATTCAAATCCTTTGCTCATTTTTAAATTGGCTTATTATTTTTTTTTTTGCTAGTGAGTGGATTGAGTGTTTATATATTTTTGATATTAATCGCTCAACAGATTTGCAAATATTTTGTTCCATTCTATAGGTTCCCTTTTTATTTTGTTAATTGTTTCCTTTGCTGTGCAGAAGTTTTTTTAGTTTGAAATAGTTCCATTTATAATTTTTATTTGATTTTGAGAGAGAGAGAGAAATAAATTTGTTGTTTGACTTATTTATGCATTCATTGGTTGCTTCTTTGCCTCTTGTGTGTTCCCTGGCTGGGGACTGAACCTGCAACCTTGGTGTATTGAGACAATGCTCTAATCAACTGAGCTACCCATCTCTTTTTTGAAATTTTTGCTTTAGTTTCTTCTTTTAATTCTTTTTTAAATCTTTTTTTTTTTAATAAAAAAACATTTTTAATCTGTGTGTAAATTGTAATGGATAGGGAAGGCTTCCTGGAAGAAGTAGTAGAGCTAAGCTTCAAAGTAGGAGCCTGTGTTAGTTAGATAAAAATAGCCAGGGAGGGGCATTGTAGGTCAAGGGGTCACTCGGAACAATGACATCTCCATGTGGAGGTACAACAAAGTGTATGAGGGGAAAACCGCAAGTATGTTTGTGTTTGTAGACCATGAAATTTGGAGTAGGTCTTAGTAGGGAATGAAGCTGGAAGACTGGTTAAAGGTAGATCCCAGAGGGTTAGATAGGCAAGGCGATTGAGCTTGGACTTTTTTATCCTGAGCAAGTGGAGGCCACCGTAGGATTTTTAATACAGGGATGGTATGGAAGATAAGACCAACAAGGCCAAGAGTGGCAGCTGAAGGGTCAAGGGTAGCTAGGGACTGTTGAAGTGACTTAAGCAAGACTGGTGGTGGGTTGAGAGTGAGCTATGGTAGAAGGGATGGATATAAGTGTGAACTTGATAGTTTTTTAGCAAGTAGAATTGACAAGTCTCATTTGTTGACTAAATGCAAGGGGCTTGAGGAAGTGGGGGGAGCCAGGGATAACACCGAAGTTTCTGCGTTGGAAAACTCTGTGTGGATAATGACATATCATTCTCTGAAACAGAGAACACAGAAGGTTGGGGGATGGGGCATTGTTCAGTTTGGACCACGTTGAGTGGGATGTGACTGTGGAATATCCTGGCAGAGATACTTAAGTGACAGCTGGACGTGAAGCCTAGGAAAACCACGCGGGACACCCTGAGCTTGAGAACAACCGAGACTTTCAGCATGCTTAGGTTCACTCAAGGCAGGTCCTGGTGAGATAAGAGTTGCTGTACAGCACATGACCACCACCACTACCATGGCCACCCTCATCTTCTCACCAGCCTTGTCCAACTCTGTCTTCAGGATGGAATCAAGTCCCTGGGTGCTTTACCTGGGCCCATCATCCTGATTTATCCCGATTCATTTTTTTCTAGTTCTTTCATGCCACAAGTTTAGACTCCTTAGGATTATACTGAAAAGATCCCCTGGCAGCAATATAACTCTAGAATTCCTTCTCTGTGTCTGTTGGCTTGGAAATGACAAGGAATTGCTGGATCCGGCAGTGATACCAGGGCTGCTTACTGTCCTATCTGTCTCCACCTTTTCCTAGTATTGCAGCTTTTTTTTTCATTCTTCCCAGTTCTGTACTTGTTGGATCCATGTTGCAGTGGAGGTTGAGTCCTGGATTGGTTTCTATTGCACAGGGTGTCCTGCTGGTTAGAAAGTGTTAGATACCGCCTGCCCAATGCACTGCAATTGATTCTGATGATTCTTTTCTGCTTCCAGCACTAGCCCTTTTCTCCCACTCCACCTAATACCATCAATCTGTTCGAGTGTGACCAGGATCCCCAATTTTGGCTTGCCCTAAGCAAGACTTTTCTATTTTGATGAAATATAATTTTATCAAAATTTACCTGTCTTTGCTTCATTTTCTTATATTACTTCTCCCTTTCCAGATAGCTCCATAATATGACAAAATTCTCATGATTTTATTGGGGTCCAGCAGCAGCAGCTGGTCAGGAGGGAGAAGAAGAAAGCAAATGAGTTGTTGAGAGGTACCAAGGAAGTAGGTACAAAAGCAGTGCCGTGAATTAAGTCTAAAGGTCAAGCTAAGGGCAGAAACGGAAGGATAAATAGCAAAGTTAATAGCTGGGAGAATCAACGGCATGGTAGACCACAATTAAATAGAAAATGTGTGGTGATGAACTGAGACCTACCCTGCTTACTTCTATCAGGAGAAAGATTTGAGAATTGAAAGAAATCTAATAGGAGCTGGTATCTGCCTTCTCAGATGGCTCGGGCACAGCCACTCACAGCTAATGTGATGGCTCTTATAATGTAAGCCAGGCTCAGGAAAAGGTCAAAAGCTGCTTAGTACAGTAATTCAAGGGTAATTCTGCTAGGAGCAAAGCCAAAGACACATTAAAGGGAAGACTCTGCCTTTCTTAGGTGAGGTCAGACCGAAGGAAAATAGCACTCGCTTTAGTGTTTCTGCTTCTAAGATAACTAGTAAGGAAACTAGTCCAGGATAGGGAACTGAATTTAGAGCACTTACCATTTCCATTTGTACAGCTATAGAAAAACCTCGATTATCATTTTATTAAACTAATAGAGTTTGCAAGACACAAGAAGAAAAGAAGGAGCAGAATCTTAGGGCAGGGGAAGTTTTCAGGGGGAGAAAAGGATGCAATACAGGTTGGAAAGCTTGAAAGAGGCGGATGCAAGTGGGACAGACTCCTGAAGACCTAAACCTCCTTTCCTTGGATAATAAAAAGTAGCAAGAAGGATTGGAAGAGTCAGACACTGGGGTCCTTCTACGTCATGCTGGCCCGAGAGATCTACATGATCCTCCAGCTAAAGAATTAAGAATATATCTACCATGGCCCAGTTGTTTTTTGAAAGACTGACAAGGCAGGAAGTATGTAGGGAACAGAGAAATCTTCTGCATTGTACAACTCCAGATGGTGCCATCCACATGATTCTTTGTAGAGTTTGGTAACATGGCAGCATTGAGTAAGGAACACTTGCTTCCTGATCAGTTTGTGGGGTGAGGTGGACACCCGTTGGTTTTGTCTGCCCAGCAAGGTTTCATTTTCTTTTGGGGTCTCTCCCTCTTCCCTCTCTACCGCTCTGACTCCTGATTCCATGAAGTCTTCATGAGACGGTGTGTCAGGGGCTCAATCTGGCCAATCTCTCTTTAGAATCGGAACTATGAGTAGAATTACACAAGGTCAGAAATCATCGTATGGTAGCAACCTGAGAAGATTGTTTATTATTTCCAGGGTCACTGCTAGCCCTTTGTGATACTAAGAAAAGACACACAGCTAAGAGAATTGAGGCATCTTTGAGCAAACAAAAAGCACCCTTTCTCCAGGCAAACAAAACTATACAGAGAAGTAAGACTTGCTGAGCAGGGAATGGGTTAAATCCACTCTAATTTGCTGCTCATCTGGGTGCCCCAATTACTCTTAACTTTTCATATCCCTGGAGTGGTCCTGCTTTCTGTCCTTCCTGAAGCCTAGTTGTAACTACACACACCCTTCAACTTAAGTTAGCCAGAGGAGGTTTCTGTTGCTTGCCATCAAAGAACCCTGTGGGCTGCATGGGGGAAGTACGAAAGAGACAGGGACACAGCCATCGTTGTGAATCACTCAGCTGAGGCATCACTGGTTAATAGCAGTGTTAAGAGTATTTGTGGGACATCAGTGGCTAAGACAATAACAGAGGTACAGAAGATTATAAAAGTTAATTCTCTATTTTCTTTTTTAAAAATTATATTTTATTGATTATGCTATTACAGTTGTCCCAATTGTTCCCCCTTTGCTTCCCTCTGCCCAGCATCCCCCACTCCCTCAGGCAATCCCCACACCTTTGTTCATGTCCATGGGTCATGCACATAAGTTCTTTGGCTACTCTATTTCCTATACTGTACTTTATGTCCCCATGGTTATTCTGTAACTACCTATTGTTCTTCTTAATCCCCTCACTTCTTCACCCATCCCCCACAACCCCCTCCCATCTGGCAACCACCAAACTGCTCTCCATATCCTTGATTCTGACTTTGTTCTTCTTGTTCACTCAGTTTGTTTTTTAGATTCAACTGTTGACAAGTATGTATTTATTGCCAGTTTATTGTGCATAATTTTGATCCTTTTTAAAATAAGTCTTTTAACATTTTATGTTTTGGTGATGATGAGCTCTTTTAGTTTTGTTTTTTATTTTTCTTGTCTGGGAAGCTCTTTATCTGCCCTTCCATCACACACACACACACACACACACACACACACACACCTCTTCAAGGCAGAAGAGGGGGCAGCTGCCACCCCCCGGCTCACACACGGCCTTCTGTGCATGTTGAAGGGAAGGCTGAGGCAGGGGATGAAAAGGAACTGTGCCAGGTGATTCATGTCAGTCCAGATGATCTCAAATTTCCTAAGATCCCTTTTATTCTAGAATATAAAATTATTTCCACCATGAGTAGTTCATTCCAATGGATTAATAAGTTTCTCCTCACATGACCCATTTGCATGTTATCAGAGCAGTTTAGAAACTCAATAGATATTGCCAACAAAGTTTTTTTCTTTTGTACACACTTCTTTTCCTCTGGCACCACTCTCTTTCTATCTCCCTTCCCCCCCCCCCCATACTCAATGGAAGAGGAAGGGCGACACGCAGCATGTGGCTTTGGAGGTGATAAACTAGATTCGAACACCAATTTGCAGTTCCCTAGCTACGTCACACAGGAAAATGGCTTACCCATCTGAGCATGTTTTTCCTAATCTGCAAAGGTCAGGATGTCTGCAGTGGATGTCTATTGGTTTTTGCCATGTAGCATCTATTCCTTTTTCTTCTGTTACGAGAACCCAATTTTCTCCCGAGCAACCCACTTCTGGTGCGGAGGTCTGGTGATTTTCAAGGGTGGGATGCGTTGACGCCACACCTTTCTCCCTGAGCAGTGCCTGTGGCTCCAGCTCGCCCGGTAGTAATGCGCATTGTCTCTCCCACTGCAGTGATTGGTTCAGGGGTGACCTGTGACCTGATGTATGCCAACAAAAATCAGGCCTGGGACCTGAACTGCAATCATTTGTAAGAGAAGTTTTCTTTTTATTGTTGTTCAAGCACAGTTGTCCGCATTTTCACCCCACCATGGCCCCCCACCCCACCCATCCTCGCCCCCCACCCTCCAACCCATGCCCTTTGGCTTTGTCCATGTGTCCTTCATACATGTTCCTTGATGACCCTTCCCCTGTGTTCCCCCATTATCCCTCTTGCCCCTCCCCTCTGGTTATTGTCAGTTTGCTTTTTATAAAAAAGAAGTTTGTTTTCTTTTATTTCCTCCAAGACTTAAGTCTGGAGCTACTGGGAGTTAACGTATTGAGGAAACTGAGGAGGGTTGTCTCCCAACCCGAGCAGGTGAATGCAGAGCTAAGGGGAGAGAGATCGCATCCTGACTGCAACGATGGAGCTGTTCCAGTCACAGGGCCTGCCCCTAAAACCCCAGGATTGGGATTTTCTTTTTCAGTTATATAAATCCACATCATTTCCCTCAACATGTGCACCTATTTTTATCCTGTTAGAGTTATAATTTTCAGATACTTGCACTTGAAACTGCTGCGAGATACATCATTTATCTTTAAGGAATTTGATAAGGGTTAGAATTATAATTTGAACAATGTCTGGATCTAACAAAAGACCAATAAACGGCGGCCTTATTTTCATAGTTCTCATTGTTGGTGGCATTTTCACCATTGCTCCTGGGCACTTCTCTCCCCCTTTCCTCTCCTCAGCCGAACTTCCTAGAGAGACTGAAGGTTGGCTGTGGTGACCAAAACTGGGTGAGGAACCCTGAGGCCCCTGCCTCACAGGTCACTCACTGCCCACTTCTGCTGTCACAGGGCTGACCTCAGTGCAGCTGAGCCTGCAGCTCAGAACCTGCTGCTGCGAATTTGTTCTCTAGAGCCGCCTTCCTGAGGGACCGCCTGCCCCTTTGCTCAGCCAGTCCCCCACACCTCGTCACCATAACCTGGACTGGGGACCTGAGATGGTAAGGCTGGGATAGAACTGAATAGTAAATGAGCAACATGCTAATCCCATGCAAATGAATATCTATTTTGAATCAACAGCTTGGGCATTTTTTTAGGAGGGCTGAAGCAGCAAAAATCCAAAGGGAGAATGAAGGGGGAAGGGTGTCTCTTAGAGGTGTCAGGGAGCACCCTGGAGCCCCCTCCTTTCCCTCCCCTCCCCCGGAGCAGAACTGCCTCCTGCCCACAGTGCCTAATGCTATTTGATCTGCTCATTAGCAAGTATGAAACATAGACCAAAAAGGAAAAAAGAAAAAAAAAGACAAAACAAAACTCAGCAATGAATAAACTAACAGATGGGGACTTAATTCAATTTGCATCCAATCCACCCTAGTACCGAGGACTTTGTCTGCCTAACAATGGAGACCGGGATAGGGAAGGGTCCCCACTGCAGCTCCCCTCCCCCACCTTATTCCATCCCTTTATGGAAACCAGATGGGTATTCTTGTTTTAAGAATTCTCCTCTCCCTTGGGCTGATCCTAAATTTATTCTCTGAATCAGAGAGCAAGGTTCTCGGGAGAAATGAGGCTGGCACTGCGGGGAGGGGAGGGACTGTGAGTAGCAGCAGCCGAGGGGATGAAAAGCCACATGGGAGAGGAGCGACAAGGTCAGGGTGAGCGACTTCCCCGGCACCCCCTCCCTCAATGAATCAGAAGTCAAGGGAGCTGGGGAGCTGGTACTCCAAGGTCTGCCTGGCTCCAAGGCCTGTGTCCTTTCCACTCTAATCCTTCCTCCGGAGTCCACAGCCCATTCCTGGCTCTGCCGCTGCTTAGCTGTTTTCATCATCATCATCATCATCACGTGACTTTGAATGAAGATTCCTCATTTGACAAGTGGGAATAATAGCCAAATGGACCTCACCACCGTTGCTGTGAAGCACACACAAAGCATGTGAACGTAGAGGTTTTGTGTAACTTTTGTGGTTTTGCCATGTTAGGGACAATCATTGAGAGGGTCCAGGGGCTCAACTCACCTTTTCCCCTCTAGGAAGCTGACAGATGGGTTGTGTGCACAAAGAACAATAAGAAGTACCACTTTATTAAACAGCACGACAATGCCAAATTCTGGCAAAATCTGATTGGAGACTGTGGCTCAGGCCAAATCCCGGAACTGAAGTTTAGATCACAAATCACACTTACCATGGCCCACAGGCGGAGAAGGAAGGAGGAACCTTAGCCTGGCCTCAAGTGCACTCATCTGACCAACCACAAGGCTGGGGTGTTGGCTTCTCCCAGCCTCCCAGGTGCAAAAAGGATCAGGGAGAATCAGAGTGGTTAAGTCTGGTTCTGGAAGGATCCACACATGTATAGAAGACAAAAAACTTTTTCCTCTACCCTTTTAGGTTCTGTGGCTGGGCCTGAAAATTAAGCTGACATAGACAGATTAACAGGAAAAAAACATACGTTTTTTATTTAATGTAACTACGAGCACCTGGAGCCATCATGGGAAAAATGAAGACCCACAGAACTTGGACTTAGAGTCTGTGGTTAGGACTTAGAGTTATGTACCTTTTTACAAAGGACAAAAAATTTGTATAGAGTTGTGACCAGACCAAAAAAAGGTGGACTGCACTTGCAGGGGTGGTGAACTGTGGGAAGGTGACCAGGAAGTACAGGGAGGAGGCTAATGGAGCTTATTTTAGTAGGCTTGTTGGGACAAATCCATGTCGGTGTTGATTCCCTCTTTCTGCCTCTGGCTGGTGTGGCTCAGTGGATTGAGCACTTGCTTGCAGGTCGCTGCAAGGAAGGGAGGTCACTCAGTTCCCAGTCAGGGCACATGCCTGGGTTGCAGACCAGGTCTCCAGTTGGGGGCATGCAAGAGGCAACTGATCGATGTTTCTCTCACACATTGATGTTTCTCTCCCTCTCTTTCTCCCTCCCTCCCGTCTCTAAAAAAAATAAATAATGTCTTTTTAAAAAGTGTCCTTGTTGACCTGGCACAGGGAGGGCACTATTCTCACGGGAATTGTATGCTCTGCTTTTAGGTACAAAGTGGGAAGTCAGATTCCTTCCTGTATCTGCTGTTTCTCAAGGGCCTTTAGCTTAAAATAATCGATATGATGAAATGGCATATTTGAGGATGGCATGTTCTGAACACCTTCATGTACCTCATCTGGGGACCAAAAGGAGAGTGCTCTGTCTCTGTACAAAAGAAGTGAAAGGAAAAGGGACCATGTCGAAAACAAGTGAAAAAGTACCTTGCTTTGAAGGTCCAGGATTTGCATCACAAGTAAATGTGTCCAGAGCCAGGTTAGACTTGACCTATCCATTCCCTACCAGAGGTTTCTCTTGAGGGTAAAGTGGTTTGTCTGGCTTTTCTTATTCTTGCTGTACTGCAGTGGGCAAGGGACAGGCATGAAACCTTGCTTCAGCAATATTTGACCCTGAGCCAGAGACTTTGGACCTGGTGGTCTTACTCTGTCCTGAGAGTTAAAAACCTCAACTCAGCTTCCGCAATGGTCCAGGTGCTATTGGAAATATCTTCAGGAAGAACTCAGTCTCCTTTGCAAGTAAGGTGAGGAATAAGAAAGACAGGGAGGGCACAGGGGAGAAAGCCAGGCCTGGGAATTCAGGGATACCTGCCAAGCGCTTGATAAATCAGTGTTGCTCAAGTTGAAAGGCTTCCCCATTGGACAACTTCCTTTGTCATTTCTTTTCAGAGGACAGAAAATTGATATTGATTCTGTTCGTGGCTCCATGCTGGGCCCCTTCAAATGAGTATACTTGGGCATTCCCAATTTAGTGGGTGAAATTCAGGCATTTAGGGGCAATAGCATCTTTTCAGAACTCAGCCTTTGTATTGAAGCCTTGGAGGAGTTGAGTGTGAGTGAGGCAAGTGTAAGAATATCCTGGGGTCATTGCAGGCAAAGAGAAAGGAGCTTTAGGTCTCAGAGGTGTCCGACTGGCCTTCTGCACTCAAGGCAGGCTTTCAACCCAAGTTGTCTCAGAACTGGAACAAAGTTAGTTTTGCCAAGATGATAAAGAATAGATTAAACAGATCCTTGGAAGAAGATAACCGTTATTGGGCCCCAACGAGGTGGGTACGGCTGAGTACAACCTCTCAAGTTTTTAGTGAAATAGTCCCACTGAAGGATGAAAGGGTATTTTTGGTCGGAAGCTGACTATTATAGGCACAAAATTCCTTTTAATCTCTTGGGATATTATAAAAATTCTTGAGAATATTTCATTTTCACCTATAATGTATATCTGTTTTAATATAAAATTAATGTTGTGATTCAGTTATCAACCAGTAAAGTTGGTAAGAAGGGAAATGCGTCATGTTGATGCTTTAGCTTGGAGACTCCATGCCATACCAGCTGTGGTGTGTTATTTTGAGAAGCATGATGGTATTCAGATGCACAGGCCCTTGGATCCTAAGCTTTATAAAGGTCACTACTGCAGCATAATTGCGTTCTGCCTGGGTCATCTTTCAAGGAGGATGAGAAAGGAATAGGTGTTCACCTACATCTCAAACCTCCCTGAATTCTAGAACGCTATCCCCTTGGGTCTTCCAGAGGCATAGCATCTGACACTCCACCCCCAGGTAGGGACATCCCTCCTTCAGTTCATACAGACAGCGTTATAGACACTGAGAGGGCTCCAAGATGGCGGTTGTACAGTAGCTGTGATGATGGGACCACTTCTCTTCTGAGCCGTGAATACCACCCCGTAGGCCAATGGTAAGGGACATGTGTAAGAGGAAGCAGAGCATGGGGCTGATAAAAACATGTTATCTTTTGTTTCTCAAACTGTCCCTGTGTATAAAAATAAATATTTATTACAAGTTTCCATAGTTACAAGTAGAAAATTTGGGGGGATAATGAGTGGAAAGTAATTGAAAATGCTGACTTTGATATTATAAATTATGCCTGGATATTCCTCCCCCAGCACCACCCCCTTGCTCAGCCCCCTGCTGCCCTCCCCCCAACTCCCCCACACTTAGGAGAGAAGCAGAGAGACCTACCTAGGAAGCTAGCATAAAAGTAAAGAAAAAGAGGTCAGTTTGGGGGCCCCAATCTCTTCTGTCCACAGGTTACTGAAAATGCCCGGCTCGTTTATTCAGACTATGCTTTGGAACCTGTGCCAGTAAAGTTATTCAGTCTGTGTCCTCCTCAGGATCTGCTGTCCAGGAGGAAGTGTGCTGAATGTGCCCCCTATACATGTATCAGACCTCGCCGAGTCATGCTTGGGGTCCCCAAAGATCCATGGAGGAAGACCCGAGCTCCTTGAGAGTGGGAGGGCAGCCTGCCTGCCTGCCATGCAACTGAGTCTCAAGGCACACTTGATTTGTCAGGTTGTCATCTCTGGGAGCAATCTCCACTTTCCCTGTCATCCTGTCCTGCACGGCCAGCTGGGAGTGCAGTGCCCCTGTGCTGCTCCTGTGCAGGCAGCATGTGATTCCCGTTGTATGAGGCTGGGGTCTGGCATAAGGAACTATCGATCTGTTTGGTCTGCACAGCAGGGAGCAGCTGGTATAGGAGGGACTCCCGTTGGAGGCTGCCTGGTCGCCTGGATAGTAACCCTGCCCCAGAGCTCAGAACCCAGCCCCACACGTGGTGGGAGGGCTTTGTCCTCCTTCTCAGGCTTGGACATGACATCTTTTCCAAGTGTGATGGGCAGTGCAACATGGTGAAAGAAATGCAAAATTTGGTCTCAAAAGGCCTGGATATATTCGCACAGAGGCAAGGGGTAAGCCTGTACCTCATTGAATTGTTGAGGGGACTGATCACAGACACATCTGTAATGTTTGTGTCCAGGTAGTACCCTGGCAAAAACCTAGCCTGAGGGAAGAGTTAAGGAACAGAGCTCAATTTCCAGTTGTGTTCACTTCTTTCTTATGCACCTGTTACCTCTGGGTCCTGCCTAACTACTATGTCCCCAGGAAAGCTGGTCCTTTGTAGCTGAGTAGGGCCTGACCCTCTCCTCTGTGAAACTTTGTGTGTGTCTCTCTCCCAAGAGACAATTAGGGGTTTCTCTACCCTCAGCACCTAGCACCTTCTTCTATTTTGATTTTTTTCACACTGATTGCAATTATTTGTTTACTCATCCATTTCCACCAGAAGACTGAACTCCTGGAGAGCAAGGCCTGTGTTGTACTGAGTAGCTGAAAATAGTGGGGAATCAATGCATGTTTGCTGAATGGAAGAAGAAATAAGGCTGAAAGAAGCAGGTTGCGATGGGCTGAGGGCCTTGTGGTTCTTCTTTGGCTTTCTGGGCACTTGGTTTCCAACATTTTCACAGCTTTTCCTTCATAAAGAAGAGTGTGAATCTGACAGGTCAGTGCATGCTGAAAAATAGAAAACCAATTGGTATTACTGTAATAATTCTTATATTTCTATAGAATTCTTTACATGTTCAAATGGCATTCACATTCATGATTTCATTTGATTCCTATTAACCCTTCCTGCCCAAAAAAAGACAAAAGGAAGCTGAGATTCAGGGAGAAGTCAAAAGACCTGTCCACGACCATGTAGGTAATTGGCAATAAAGTTAGTATTAGAATTTTGACCTTTTGTTTTTTGACCAGATACTCTTGAGGGGAGTCTATGATGTCATTTACAAAACAACACATTTAAGGTACTCTGGGAACCTACCTACCAAGTGTGCAGTGACAGACACTTTGCTCACCCATTTGTCATGAATATCTTTGGCATGACTCCTTGGGCCACAGACTGCAAATATATAGAGAGAAATATAACACAGTCCTGGCTTCAAGGAGCTGAGGGTCTAGTAGGGGAGGCAGATACACAGGTTGGACTTTAAGGGTGGGAGGTCCAAGCAAGGTCTAACTACAGGGTAGAAAGAGAGAAGGAAAGGGAAGACCACTGATTGTTTAGAATTGGCATTTCCAAAGGCGGAAGAGTTATGTGATGATATGGTCTACATTGTGGCTATAGGAGGGTCGGTTGAAGCTAATGTAGATGAATGTTATTGGAGTTGATGATGTTAAGGAATTTGGAAGCTAAGACTTTGAGTGAATAGTTGTTATATAGGTGAAACAGAGGGTGGCAGGAGCTGAGGAGAAAAAGAAAATTTTGAGCCAACTAATTAAATCTGTAATGAATGAAGGGAGTGAAAAGAAGGTGGAGGATAATGGTAACAAAGATGAATAAAAGAGTTAAAGGGTGGTGAAGCAGATGATGTAACATTCAAAGGAAGAAGCCTTTTGCAAGAGGGTGCAAAAAGAGGGTTGGAAGGAAGTCACTGGACTAAATTGGGATTATGGCTGAATTTTTTAAAAGTGTATTTTATTGATTATGCTATTTCAGTTGTCCCACTTTTTTCTCCCCTTTATCCCCTTCCACCCTGCTCCTCTCACACCAGCACCCCTTCACTTTAGTTCATGTCCATGGGTCATACATATAAGATCTTTGGCTTCTCCATTTCCTATATTATTCTTAACCTCCCCCCTGTCTATTTTGTACCTACCATTTATGCTTCTTATTCCCTGCACCTTTTCCCTCATTCTCCCCCCGCCCCCTCCCTGCTGATAACCCTCCATGTGATCTCCATTTCTGTGATTCTGTTCCTGTTCTTGTTGTGTGCTTAGTTTGTTTTTGTTTTTGTTTTAGGTTCAGTTGTTGATAGCTGTGAGTTTGTTGTCATTTTACTGTTCATATTTTTTATCATCTTCTTTTTCTTAGATAAGCCCCTTTAACATTCATGTAATAAGGCCTTGGTAATGATGAACTCCATTAACTTTACTTTATCTGTGAAGTACTTCATCAGCCCTTCCATTCTAAATGATATCTTTGCTGGACAGAGTAATCTTGCATGTAGGTCCTTGCCTTTCATGACTTCAAATACTTCTTTCCAGCCCCTTCTTGCTTGTAAGGTTTCTTTTGAGAAAACAGCTGAGAGTCTTAAGGGAATTCCTTTGTAGGTAATTGTCTCCTTTTGTCTTGCTGCTTTCAGGATTCTCACCTTCTCTTTAATCTTGGCTAATGTAATTATGATGTGCCTTGGTGTGTGCTTCCTTGGGTCCAGCTTCTCTGGGACTCTCTGAGCTCCTTGCACTTCCTGGAAATCTATTTCCTTCGCCAGATTGGGGAAATTCTCCTTTCATTATTTGTCCAAATAAGTTTTCAATTTCTTGCTCTTCCTCTTCTCCTTCTGGCACTCTTATGATTTGGATGTTGGAACGTTTAAAATTGCCCCAGAGATACTTAACCTCCTCCACATTTTTTTGAATTCTTGTTTCTTCATTCTGTTCTGGTTGAATGTTTATTTCTTCCTTCTGCTCCAAACTGTTGATTTGAGTCTGTTTCTTTCTTCATTATTGGTTCCTTGTATATTTTTCTTTATTTCACTTTGCATAGCCTTTGCTTTTGCCTCTATTTTGCAACCATAATTAACCATTTCTGTGAGCATCCTGATTACCAGTGTTTTGAACTCTGTATCAGATATGTTGTCTGTCTCCTTGTCACTTAGCTCTTTTTCTGGAGTTTTGATCTTGTCTTTCATTTGGGCCATATTTCTTTGTCTTGGCACACCTGTTATGTTGTAAGGGGTGGAAGCTTAGGTATTCGCTCGCCCGGGCAGGTAAGCCACATTGCTACGTCATGGCACTTCATGTGGGAGAAGGGTCAGAGAGAGAACAATGCCACTTACTCGGCTCTCCACCTGCTTTCAGTCACTTTCCCCACTACCCACAAGCAAATTGGGCCCTTCTGGTGCTGATTCCCAGGTGGGTGGGTTTGTATATGTTCTAGGACCCTGCAGGTCTGTCCAACAAACTCCCCTGTGAGGCTGGGAGTTCCTCCCACTGCTGCAACCCCCACAGGTTTTTACAGCCAGAGGTTTTGAGGCTTTCTTTTCCCTCACTGGAACCCTAGGTTTCACGGTCTATCTTGCTCCCCCATTGTTCCTCCCAGTTTATCCACACGAAAATGTGGGATCCCAGCTGCCACCTTGCTGTGCATCCTCTCTGCCCAGGCTGCCCATCTCTGACCCTCCTTCCAGTCTGAATAAATGTTTCTTCTTTAACTCCTTGGTTGTCGGACTTCCATACAATTTGATTTCCTGGCAGTTCTGGTTGGTTTTTGTTTTTAAATTTGTTTTTGTCCTTTTGGTTGTGTGAGGAGGCAAAGTGTATCTACCTACGCCTCCATCTTGGCTGGAAGTTTCTATGGGCTGAATGTTTTTATCAACCCATAATTCATATGTTGAAGTCCTAATCTCCAATGTAATGGAATTGGGAGGTGGGGCCTTTGGGAGGTAATTAGGTTTAGATAAGGTCATGTAGGTAGAACCCCAATCATGGGAATAGTGTTCTCATAAGAAGAGGAATAGAGACCAAAGCTATCTCTCTCTCTTCATATGTGTGCACGCAGTGAGAAGGTGGACATCTGTAACCCAGGAAGAGGGTTCTCAGCAGATGCAAAATATGCTGGCATCTTGATCTCAGACTTCTTGGCCTCCAGAACCATGAAAAATAAGTATCTGTTGTTCAAGCCACCCAGTCAGCCACCGAGCTGACTAAGTGATTGGTAAATGTAGTCTTATTAAGTGTTATTGGCTAAGGAGATCACAGTGGCTTAACACAACACAGGTGGGTATGAAAGAACCCAGGTTAATAAAGCTCCCTATATCTTGAACTGTATCATCTGGAGCATGCTACCTCCACAGCCACCACTGCAATGGAAGAGAGGGCCCGAGAACTGGGCATTAATGCTTAAATGTACTACATCACTTCTACTCACAGTCCATTGGCCTGTTCTAGTCAATGGCCCCACTTACCTGCAAGGGGCCTGGGAAGGTGGAGGAACAGACAAATATTCAGTGGGTAATAAAGGTCTCTGCTATTTCTGTGACAGACTCCACAGAAAATTTTATTCATTTATTCAATAAATATTTGAGTGCTCATTTATGTCAAACAATGTGCTAGGTACTAAGGATACAATGATGAAGAAGAAGTTATTGTGGTTCCTGCCTAGGGAGTTTTTGACCAACCTTTTATGCTTTCTTGTTCTCCTGCTTCCTGACTCTGTGTCCTCTTTGACTAGATTAACTCTTGTCCATGACTTCTGTTAATATCTCCTGCCTTATACTCCGAACTCCGCTTCTCAGATCAAATCTCTGCTAGGCTACCATGCTACATTGGGTAGAATAGATGTAATTCTTGTTCTATGAGCCATATCTTTTCCAGCTTTTCAGCTTCAGGGATGTGAGAATGAGTAGCTCAGGATTCTTAGATTTCTACTGATGAAGGATGAGACTTAGACCCATACCAGCCAGATATGTCTCAGATTATTGACCAAAGTAGGAGGTGTCTCTCATCTTGCTCAGATGCCTAGCTTGGAGTGGTGGGTGGGATCTGGTGGGCTAGGCTTCATTTCAGGCTTGCTGCCTCTAGAACCATAATTGAAAGTCCATTAACTCTGGAAACCAGCATTGCACATAAACCTCCCCAGCCCTGGCCATCCTGCAGTAAGCACTCCCTCCCTGTTATTTCTATAAATCACTGGAGATAGGCTGGGAACCGATCGATGAGAAAAAATTATGCTACGGCATTAGATTTCATCATATACAACTTGAACCATTACTTCTCTGTCCTGTGGTATGAGGAATCATGAGAATTAATAGTCTTCCTCTTCTCCAATGATGGGTTTATGACACAGTGTTACCTACACTCTATTCCTTAAAACCATCAATTAATTTTGGGTACTTAAAACTACTCAGTCACTTCCTAAAACTAGCAAATCCCCCACCCCCACAGACTCTCAATATTTTAAAATCATGATGTACTTTACCATATTTGGCTTCCTTCTAATGCCTGATTTAGAACAGGTTTCTGCCTCATCAGACTCTTCCTTTTGACTTTTCTCTAGACCTCTCTCTACTCCATATTTCCAGGGAAGTACTCAACCCCACCCTGCCTCTCTGCAGATGGTCAGGGTAAGCAACCCTAAAATCAGGGTGATTTGACAGTTACCATCCTTCTCTTGTTTCAGCATCCTATTCTCTTGCTTTGGGGAAGATTTTCTGAGTTCTAACTCCTTTGAAAACAAATGGAGGTGTGAAGTCCTTTGAGCAAACAGACCTGCTGATACCGCTCTGGGAAAATCCCAGTACCTGAATAACTATAGTACATCTAGGTTAGCTGGACAGAAAGGGCAGTGGAAAACTAGATGGCCCAGGACATGGAGAAATGATGCAGGAGACAGGGGCTCAGTGTCTCTAAGCCAATCAGCAAACAATTGCTGTGCACCTTCTATGTGCAAAATATTTTACTGGATGCTGCTTTAAACTTTTACCTTATTTGTATAAGAAATCCAAAATTTCTGGGAGGGAAGCAATACATTCTATTCAAGATTTATGAGTGCTTTTTCCTCACTCATTCTAAGATAAGTTTTGAAAAATTTCACAAGGAGGGCAATGTCCTCTGGAAGCATTCATTCATTTGTTCAAACATTGATTATAACTAATTAATACATGTTATATGTAAGGCAGTACTTGGGATGATTTGGGGTATATAAATATGACAAAAACACAGCTCTAAACCACAGGTATTTGCAATCTTGTATAAAAGTTAAGTCTCTGGGCAGTTATCTGACAATTGAAGGCAGGATAAGACACACGTTTCACGACTGCTAGAGACGAAGTCTTTGTTGGTAGAATAGGTGAGAAGAAAGAGCTTTCCTAGGTTGCCTGGTTTCTGTGGCTTATGCACAAACTGGAATGCCATCACCACCTTCCAGTCCTACTAAAGTTGAAGTCTGAACCATAAAGTACATTAGCACAAATCCAAACGACTGGACAACTGGAAAAGTGCAGAGGGACTCCCAGCTCCTGCTGCCTTAGCCTTCTTCTGGGATTTCCCACCTCCCACACTCTCCAGGGCTGCAGGGGGCTATCAGTTACAATGAATCCCCATCTCCAAAGAGAGCCGATGGTCAGTCAAGGTGAGGGCTGTAGTACCAAGCTGACCCCATGTACTTCCTTCCCAAGGATTCTTGGTCTTGGGTCTGAGAAAGTGGAAAGTCTTTCTCTTTGTGACTGGACTATAAGATGTATATTTTCAGAGCTGCCAGCAACCAACAGTTTCCTGTGACTGAGCCAGAGAAGTTAGGGTAGAAAGTCGGCTTGGAAAGAGAGAGAGAGAGAGAGAGAGAGAGAGAGAGCGAAAGAGGGAGAGAGAAAGCAGAGGCCAGGAAGGAGTAGTAATTCAAAATGCAGAGAGTCCTGAGGGAATCTGAGCCCCTGGTTATAGTAATCCCTAAACCCCAGCTGCAGTAATTCTTGGGTTCCATGAGGCATCTCACTGTCTATACAATAAATTCTCCATTTTGCTTCAAACATCTTGAGTTGGTTTGAGTGTCTGTTGCTGTGTTACAGTATTAAATTGATTGAAACACACTAAGATGCATGCAGAAATTCCAAAATAATTATCTGCAAATCCAGTATCAAAACTCTCAAAATCCCTTAGCCACAACGAGGGGCTCATATTGACAAATTGTTTGAAATCAAGAGAGGATTTTAACAGAAAATGCCTCTGAGATGCTCAGAGCTTCCCTTGCCCACGAGAAGAAAGAGCAGAAGTACCTTCCCGTTCCTCAGATCTCAGGACAGCAGGTATCTTCAGCCCACGCCGTGTGTCCTTGGGGGCATGAGGTTAGCTCACGTGGAAGGGGAGGCTGGACTGGAGAACTCTATGGCTTCAGTCCCTACCCATCCAGAACCAGTAACCGTCTCAGTCCTCAAACCCAAACTGCCTGTAAAGCAACCAGAGGAGTGCGTCCCTCGTAGCGTCTGCAGCGCAGCCCTCCAGTCTCCCCAGTCCTAGCCGTAAAGTGGGCTCAGGCTCCGAGCTACATGTGCAAATATAACGCACATATTTATTTTGCCTATAAACTGCCCCTGGCCTTGTAGGAGAGGACTGGCTGCAGCAGGCAGCTGTGGGGCCTGGGGCCTGGGGCCTGGGCCCTGCCTCCTGCCCAGGGTAGCCATGTCCAAAATGGGTGCAGCTGTGGAGGACTATTTGCTGCAACTGCGACAGGAAGATTCTATTTCAGTCCTGCGGTGTGTGTATTTCTCACTGACTCCTTTTCAAAGCCAAATCGATACCAGGCCAACCAGGAGATTTCCAGGGATATAATGTACCAGCTGGGAGGGGACTGGGAAAGAGCCAGAGGCTTTTGCGGGGTGATCAGCAGAGCAGAGCCCTCTGGGAGGCCCTGATCTTGGCTGATGTTCCTGGTCACCACGCTGGGGATGAAAGCAGCAATGTTAGACTGTTCACGTGTGTTTTGATCACAGCCTTCCATAACAGGGATTCTCATGAGAGCGCTAGCTTGCCAGGGTTGGGGTGGGTGGGGGAGTTTTGAGTCTGAGCGGTGTAGAGAAGCAGCCTGGCTCACACACCTTGGGGATAACTCTGCCCAGGAGTGAGGCAGGTGCCTGCTCTCTCTTCTCCAGCAGGAGACACTGCTCAGGGCAGGATTTTCTACTGGCTTCTATAGACACCCCTCCAGAAGGACTTCTACCCTGCACTGTGGTAGAGGGGGAGTTTTAATCAGGACCAGCTTTGTGTAGCTATAGTGACCTCTAGCCATCTTGTCCGATTTCAGGGACCGCCCACCAGACAAAACCCCCTATTTTACCGTTCTCCCAAGTCACTTGAAACCCACCAGTACAAACTCATTCCTTTGGGGCTCTGTCTAAATCCAGTGTCCTGAAGCCGTGGCAACACTTTATTCACTGTGACTGATTTATCAGATAATTTTCTCTTTCATTTATTTATTCAGCAAGTTTTTTGTGCACATCCACTATGACTACGCCCTAAGAGTCAGGTGCAGCACAGGGCATCACTGGAAGAGAGAGCGAGGAGAGATGACCTGGATCCTGGGTGCCCGCAGGGTCAGAAAGTGCTGCTGCGTAAGGTGCCCACAGAAGGCAGGCAGGCACCATTTCGGCACTGCACATGGGCCTGACCTGGAAGGCCTGCCGAGGCCCTTGGTGAGATGCAGGAGTGTGAGGCAGAGGCTCCAGGTGGCACTGGGAGCTCTCAGCTCTCTGATTAACCCCAGACACCTGATTGGTGTTCATCTCATGGGGACTTGTGGCTCAGACATAGGAGCCTCCAGAGACAGGACCTTGAAGGGGGTTATGATGGGGTAGGAGGAAGCCCTAGAGAGGTTTGAACCCTGTATTCTTGTTCTGAGACACCCCCCCCTAAGTTACCTCCCCACACTTCATTCCTTCCCTCTCTCCCTGCAGCCCTCCCAGTAGCCCTATCAAAGGGTTCTGGCTACAGACTGAAGTGGCACAGGGTAGGCCACTTCTCTCTCTGCTCCCTGGGCGGGTGGGGGTCCCGGCTCACACACTGGTTCTACTGCTGTGACAGGTCGGAGCCCTTTTCTCAGGGGAAGCAAGGTCAGGCACCTCTCCTAGCCCACGCCCCCTCCCAGAGCAGGTTTTACCAGAGTCGATTTGTTATTAATGATGTTCTAAAAGCAGCAAGTTTGTGGCCAGGGGAAAATCAATTGGCCAGAAATGTGACAAAAGGGGAAATACTCTACCGCATATGAATGTCTGAATTATTGATGCCTTCAGTTTGAGGCTTTCAGACATCGGTGCTTAGCTGATACACAATGAAATGCACACTCCCCACCCTGCTCCCCTGGCCGGTCTGGAACACATGGCGGGGATGCCCTGAAAACAGGTGTGACCCCAGGGCACAGGCCAGGGAGGCATCTGCACCAGGGGAGGTGGGGTTGGAGCTCGTCGACAGCTGGCCGGCTGTCTGAGGCCCCCATTCTGGACCGGAGGGAATCACTTTGTGATTTGGGCTTCGCATCTCTTCAGACCCCGAGAGATCCTCTGGATTTCCACTTCCACTGCTCTGGCAGTCCAGGGCCCCCTGCAGAGTCTGCTTTCTTCCTCCTTTTTCAGGTGGCTTGAAATTTCTGGACCATCACCTGATCTTTACATAGGAGAAGAGAGAAAAAAATCTTCAGCTACAAACAAACAAACAAACAAACAAAAAACTATTCCTGTTAATCTAGAAACCATTATCACTTCAATTCAAGCTTTAAGATTCAGAGCTAATACATGATGCTAATAGTGCCTGAAGGAATATGAATTTAATTCTGACCTCTGCTGTGGCCTGAAAATCATTTGTCCAAGGGCTCCAACACCAGGTCTCTGGGGATCGTTCCCAGCACCCCCCACCCCTACTCCCTTCTCTTGCTTTTCAAGTCTCTATTTTCACCAGCTATTGCTGTTGCTCATGGCTCTGTAAATAATCTCATTGCCACGTAAGGCTGACTCCTTCTAAGAGGATCTGGTAAATCCTGATTATGAATTCGTGTCCCTACTACTAACTGGCTTGCTCACTCACCCCACTGCCTTATCCCTGCCGGGTGAAAATGCATATAGGAAGCTCAGTTACAGGCTGACAAGTTTAGCAAATGAATGGATACATTTCCTGTCCACGGGATACAATTTCACTTGGAAATAGTCCCTAGTCTGGGCCAGTGCATCAGGTCTAGGTCCCATTTCAGGACACTTCAAGAGAGCAGAAGGAACAGCTGTTGTGCAGATGAAATGCTACTTGCTGTCAGCACCTTTCCCCAGCAACCTAACCCTTTCCCTGCCAGGCCATCGTTCTGAGCCATTGTCGGGCACGGTCCTACTGACTTAGTCTCTGGGTTTTAACCATTTCATAAGCAGCAAATACAAAACCACTGGATTTCTGAACAGCTGCTAGCATGGGTGGATGCCCCATTCATGCTCAGTGCTCACTTCCTTATCATTTCTTGCTCCTCCTTCCATGAAGAGTGATCACAGAAAGGCTGGGCCAGGGAACCTGAGGGAGAGGCATGCAGGTGCACTGAGAGGTGAGTCAGTGGGCAGGAGCTCCTGCAGGGAAGGGGCTAACGAGGAGCCAGGAGCTGAGGGAAGAACCACAGTCTCTGGGTAGTTTCTCCCATCAAAGGGAAGGTCTTAGCAAATAAAGGAAGGGCTAGAGAAGCCAGGTCAAAGGCTGAAGGCCTGCAGACTTGCCCGATCTCGGCCCTGTTGCTCTCCTGGCCTCCCAAGCTTGGCTACGTCTCTGGGCCATCTGGGAAGGGCAGGTCTGTCACTTTGCCCCCTCAGATTTCCTTTCACTAAAACAAGGAGCGAAGGAGAGACCCATAAGGACTAGCTTCCACCACACTTGTACCTACATAGTCTAGCTCAGAGCTGACTCTGGGGTCTTTTCAGCACTGGCTTGCTTAAGTTTCCCCATGAGGTTGAAGTGAGCAGAGAGATACAAGGTCAACTAAAGATGGTATTTAGATTACTCTAGGCGGGAGAACTTTGCCTGCACGAAGCCGTGTTTCCCCACGCAGTGACCTAAGCCAGGAAGGTATCGCGCCTGTAGCATGACCGGCTGGCTCCTTGCTCCTGCCCTGGCCTCTCGCACTCAGATCGTGCTGGTCCTCCTGTCCCAGATCCAACCACAGTCCGCCATCACCTTCTCCACTGGTGAATTCCTGCTAGAGCCCCTGCTGCATGGCTCGGTCTCTGATGCCCCTTGGGATGTTTGGGCTGCTATAAACAATACTGCAATTTGCCTGTCAGTTGCCCAAGTGGCAGCTTTCCTGACATCTGACATCATGCCTCCCACTGTAGCAGCAATAGTGAAAGGTCACAGGCTCTTAGACAGCCCTGCCCAGGTGCCACTGGCCACTCTGGGACCTTAACTGCTATGGCAGAAGCTGCCCTGGCAGTGGGTGCCTCACACAACCACACACAAATCCTGCCTGTTGAACTGGCTTTTGTGACAGTTTCTGGCTGGCCAGACAGGCGGGTGCGCAAGTCCACTCTCTTTGGAAGCAAAGAGGAAGCTGGGGCTTGGGAGGGTGGTCTAGGAAGGAGGCCATGTTAGCTTCTTCAGAAGAAGGGGGCACAGCCTGCCCCCCCCCATTCTGTTGTGCTACTTGCTGACACAATGTGACTTCGGTCAAGGTTCTAAACATCTCTAAAATTTGTTTTTCTCACTGCAAACCAGGGATGATAAACCCTACCTCATATACTTGTGAAGATTAAAGATAATGTGTCCAGTACAGAATAGATTTTCAATAAATGCTAATTTACCTTTCCGTCCCTCCCAACCCACTGTGGTGATTCTAAGTGGGGTAATGATAACCAATCAATACTCACTCCTCCAATCAGAAGCCTTTTACAGGCACTATGTCTTCAAACAACCATTAGAAGTCAACTCACTAACCATCTGCTTGAGCTTGATGGCCGACTGTTCTATTTCTTATAGGTGGCTTTTTGAGCCTTTGCTTGAACACCTCTAGGGACAGTGATCTCATTAGCTCCCAAGATAGCCCATTATTTTTAGATAGAGCTGCTTGTTTGAAAGTTCTTTCGATGGAGCTGCAAACTACTTACTTGTAATGTTTACCTGTGGGCATCATTTCTCCCTCTGGAACCACCTGGACCGATTTGATTTGACCCCTCCCCTGCTTGATACTGTGGGATCACGTGGAAATCCTAGACTTTGCCCATGAGAAGTGCCGAAGTCAAGATGACCAAGAGGAGAGGCTAGGACCTTACTGCCTTGGTGTGTGTCTGTTTGTGTATGGAGGGCCTTCTCAGTGGTGTTCAGCTTCCATAAGGCTTCCCCATCCCAAGGCTCCCTCAGAATCTGGAGAAGAGGCAGGTTGGTCCACTTGCACTGAGTTTCCAAAGCTGGTTTGGGGGATACAGTGAACGCAGAGGGCCTGCACTGGGGAGGCATCTGCACTGCACGGTGCTTAACCTCCTCCTGCCCGTGAGGCTAAGCGGAGGCCCCAGGGGCCACAGGCACAGGCCGGTCCAGCAGCAGCAGCCTCGCTGGTCCTGCCTCCTCTGTGGTGGCCGGACTCCCTGCTGCCCCTGCCAACACGGCCAGCGGCAGTGCTCAGAATTGTTTTATGGAAGTGGAATTTATTTTGAGATGCAACCAGGATTGTGGTCCGTGCATGCCAGCCAAGTGCTTGGCAGCAGGGACCACTCTGCCATGGGCAGTTGCTTTTTTTTTGAGTCCCCTAGAAAGGACAGTACTCAGGGTGGGTGGCCTGGGGTGATCTAGCCCCAGGAGCCTGGGTTCTCCCTGGGAGGGAGGAAGAGCTGTGGAAAGGCAGTGGAAGGGCAGCTCTGCTGTAATTGGGAATATCGTTGAGGAGCCAGCTGGCAGGTCCTGTAAGGAGGCAAGAGGATGTCAGTGGGGCCCGGGCTAAGAAGCAGCATCTGCGCAGTGATGCAGCCCTGGGGCAGAAGGCTGTGCAGCCGGCTTCAGTGAGGTAGGACAGCTGGCTCTTGTGAGCCTGCAGTGCAGCCAGCTCTGAGGAAGGACACCTGTGATAGTGACTGTCAGGAAGCCATGGCTGCTCAGAGGTGGCCTGGCTGTGGCGTGGGTTCTCCAGGCCTCTGGTGCCTCCTTAACCCTGGAGCATACCTCTGCACCTCACTACTGCTCCCCAGACCACCCCCACCCCCACCCCCACCCTAGGGGCCGGCAGTCAGCCCCAAGGAAACAGCTGTTTCACGTGATGCTATCCCGAAGCAGTCTTTGCTGCGGAGACTTACCAGCCTCCTAGGTGCAGGGCTGGGCTCCTTTATGGCCCAGAAATGTCAGTTCTCTTCCACTGGGGTTTCCTCGCCCCACCCTCTTTCTATTTGGGGGCATTGGAATCTTCAGGGGGTCATCTCTCCCCTCTCTCTGAGGCAAGAGTCTCTCTCTGACCCAGGACTGCATCATGGGCTCTGTCTCCCAGAAGTTTCGTAAGATGCCTCTTGTTTTGCTCTGTGTGTGAGGAGAGGGAACAGTAGTGTGTTCTGAGGAATTAAAATCCTCTTGTTCACAAATGTATTTCTTTAGGCCTGCCAGATGCAGGTGCTGAAATTTCCCTAATTCCAGTCATTTTGCTGTGAAGAACTTATTTTTCTTCAGAAAAACCCTGTCAAAATGCAAATGCTAGCAGAGAAGGATAGCACATTAACTGATTGCCATCCATTATCACTTCAGTGCCGTTTATCAGCTTCCCAGCTGTGAACGGGGCCTGGGGAAAGAGAGAGAAACTCAGAACAGGTAAGGTTTGGCTCAGGGAAGGATCTGAGAGACCTGTGGGAGAGGAGCCCTGGCCAGCATGCAGGCCCTGGACAGGGTGTGTGGGGAGCAGGGAAGGAGACAGAGGAGCAAGGGGCAGGGAGCCCAACGTGGTCCGTCATAGTGCAACCACTGGGCTGCTTCTCAAGTCCAATGTCACCTCATTTTCAGGAGGGGGCATCCTTGGATAAAGAGAGTCCATTCTCTATTA
Organism: Micronycteris hirsuta; assembly: GCA_004026765.1. NCBI lineage: Eukaryota > Metazoa > Chordata > Mammalia > Chiroptera > Phyllostomidae > Micronycteris > Micronycteris hirsuta. The sequence goes on along the minus strand of PVJI01000479.1, from coordinate 175,982 downwards.
TAAATGGAAAAAAAATGCTCTGTGGATTATTTGGAAATCACTGCATTAAGTTTTACCATACAATACTTTCCTTCCTATTTGCTACTTAAGTGAATATTAATATTAATCAATTCACCCTGCAGACTGATGGATGGAGAGGAAAAGCAGACACACGCTGAATATCAGGAAAGCCAGACTGAGAGCAAACCTATGCTGAAGGTAACCCCCAAAGAGGGTCTCTCACACAGGATAACTGAGGAATTGTGGCCTTATGCAGTTTTTCTTAACAATTTCCAACAGGGATTGCAGTGAAAGCTTTCTCTCTTCTTATTTCTAACAGATAGGCATTTGTGTTTGTTTTGCCAAAAAAAAAAAAAAAAAAAGGAATAATTGCGCTTTACAACCATCATGTTCTGAGAAAAGTAGGCCCTGTATACCCGGGGCCTGCTGCAGACAGTGCGGGGGCAGAGGTGGAACGGTGGGCCAGGGGCTGATTCTGGAGCAGGGAGAGAGGGACAGCCCTGTGTGTGAGAGTGACAAGCATCAGAGTTCCAGAAGGTGGGGAGCATTGAGAATGGGGAAAGGAGCCGGAGGAGTTCTTGCAAGAAGGCCGACGGCTGTAGTGCAAAGAGGAGCGGCGCTGCCTCTCAGGCCTCTGGAGGCAGGCTGGTGGGGGGCTTGACTAGGAATGCTCACAGCCTTTGCGAATATTTTTGGGGGAGCTGCTCAGTAACACCGTCTCTTTCGTAAAGTCTGGTGCACACGCAGAAGCACAGGGTGAATCCTAGGGTGTCTGTGAATCCTATCCAGGGGCTGAATTCCACATTGCGCTTGATGTGTCATGAGAAGGAGCAGAAGACATGGGCAACAGGTTGGCCATAGGCTAAAATTCAGAGGCAACACTGCTTTGAACCTGAGGTGACCAAGGGAACATAACCTGTCTGAGAACTTGAAGAAATCTCGGATGATTTTTGACTTCCACAGAGTGAAGAGGTGATGGGCCCAAACCAACTCCAAAGCTGCACCTTCAGAGCCAAGGGGGCCCTGTGGACACCTGGGACCGTGTCGCAGGATAATATTTGGTGATATTGACTGACGCGTTTTCCGCAGACACTTCTTCGATCTTGCTCGCCCTTCCCCCGTGGGAGATAGCAAGTAAGGCACTGAGGGAGTCCTGATAAATCAGGAAGCCAATTCTTATATTTTGTGTTTCAAAAGCCTGTTCCTCAAAGCAAGGCGGAGAGAAACCAGGAAAAAGAAGATCTGAAGCAAGCCATCAGACCCAGTGTATCCCTACCCCACGGAATCCAGCCACATCCAGATGGGGCAGAAGAAGGAGCGAGAGTCAGGGCAGCTGGAGAGGCAGCTCCTGGTGAGAGTGCTTAGGAAGGAGCATGCACCCTCCCGACCTCCAGGCTGAGTCCAGTGGTGGGGAAGCGGCGTGACAGAAAGTCCAAATGAACGTGGGGGTTGGAGGGTACAGTAACTTGGATCCCTTTCCCAGTGAGAGGAGAGTAGCAATTTCCAGCATTCCATGGTGCCTAGCCCAGCTTCCCAGAGTCCCTGCGAACCAGAAAGTATTGTGTGCAGCTGAGAGCTGCAGGGAGAGGAAGACTCAGCAGCGTCCAGTGTGGCCTGAGGGCTGCAGCCCAGGCAGGACAAGCTGTGTGGGTGGTTGCCAGTGTGGCCAGAGAGGGCACCAAAGATGGGGTCCCCAGCCCCGGCACCCAGTGCAAGGGTACCAATGGCCTTTCCCCAAAGCAGATGCAGCTTACCATAAAGCAAAAATGGGAGCCCTGGAATTAACTGAGGTTCACTTCCTGACACAAAATGGGACCCCAGCCTCAAAAATTATTTTAGTTATAGAAAAAGTAGTTACATTTCTTGTAGAAATGAGTCTGTGAACCGAGGTTCTTATCCACACATTTTGCTCAGAGAGTTTTGGGTCCTGGCCCCACTATGGGACACCAGTGAAGGCTTAGGGATAGCCTGGAGGTGATAGGGGTGCAATAGGGACGGGATTTCCAAAGGGGAGAGTCAAAGGAGAGCAGGGAGCCTCTTCCCTGGGTTCACTTCCAAGCAGTGTGCTCAGACTCAAGCAGAGTGACAGGCTTTCTCTTTTCTCTCTCTTGCAGAAACTTGCCATTTCAACCCCAGAGTCACACTATCTCAGCAAAAAGGATGAAACTGATACAAGCCAGACGCTGGGATTCTTGTACTAGCACAGCAGATTGCCTGATGGCCCCAGCGGGGCTCCGGGGCAGTGACTCAGCAGCGGTGAGAACGGCCCAACACAAACAATGCCTGGGCAGTCGGTCCCCACGGGCTAGCAGCGAGAAGGGCTGTCAAAGAAGGGCCCAGAAAGGCCTGCGATGGACACCCCAAGACTGGGGTGTAAAATGTGGGTCACCCCACCCATTGGCAGTGGGCGAGGGGACATAGGGCTATCTGAGCCCCCTCTGGTTGCCTGCCTTGACATTCACAACATGGGTCACAGCTTTGGCAGGTGGCCCACCCTTCTCCACCCCCTCTTCTTGAGTCTGTAGAAAAGGCTTTTCTCTGAGCTCAAAGGAGGTAGGATCCTTGCCTTTTACTACCTGCTCCTTGCTTCACTGAATTCTTTTTTGTGCCTTTTCTGTTTAGTGAGTGGGTCCCATTTATCCTGCAAGAATTAACCAGTTGATAGTCTTACATACCTTCCCTTGGCTTCTTTTTTCTTTTGTCTGCCCTTGAGTTTCCTGGGTTTGGCTGCCTTAGCACAAGGCTGGAGTGAGATTTTCACAAGGTGCATTTGGGAATGACTCTTAGGATTTAGGGTGACAGGGATGGAATGTTTTAGCATCTGTACCCCAGCTAGAAAATTCACCTCCACCTACCAATGTGGAGCATGGGGCGGGGGGGGGGGGGGGGGGGGGGGGGGGGGGGGGGGGGGGGGGGGGGGTGGTGGTGGTGGTGGTGGTAATGGCTCAAGCTTTGCACCAGACTAAAAGGAATATTCTTCTCTTCCCTCCCCCCCCAACCCCCCACTCCACCTCCAGAGGTCGGCCATTAATCACCTTCTGGAAGCCTGTTGCAGGGTTTGTAATGGAAATGACTCTGTCGTCATGGCAACCCTGGCTGGCCTGGCCAGGGGCTGCTTTAGGCCTGCCTGGCTCTTCTGGGTTTCAGGTTTATTTACAAGCTGCTGGCTGGAGCTGGGTAAGAACAGCTCCTTGTGATCGGGGCCTGAGGGAAAAGCTGTGAATAATGTAGGCCTAACCTAGTCCTTATTCAACAATACGGTTCCAAATCTGGCTCACCCATTGGAAGAAAATGAGCCTTTTCACTCCGCTACTCACTAACATCCTGCCTACTGATTGGCTGGACCCACAGATGGGCAGAATTGTATATTTGGAAAATAACTGGGCTTTGAAGCAGACACCTAGGTTTGCATGCCAGCTCTGCACTTACCAGCTGTGTGTCTTTGGTCAAGTTTCTAAAACTCTGATTTTCAGCTTCTACCTTTCTAAGCAGGGATAGCAATACCTAGCACACAGTACAATTGTTAGAATTCAATAAGACAACTACATAATGCAGGAGTGGCAAACTCTTTTGATAAAAAGAGCAGATAGTAAATATCTTTGGTTTTACAGGCCATGTGGTTGCTGTTGCAACCAGTCAACTCAGCCCTTGTAGTATGGAAGCAGCCAGAACCAAGTGCAACTAAAGAGGGTGGCAGCTTTCCAACAGCACTTCAGAGTCCTCTGGGATTCAGGTGGTCCTTTTGGGTAGCCTGGGATGAGCACACATTCTGGGCAGGAGCTGTATCTGAATGAATGCTTTCCATCACTGCCACCATGGGGAAGGGCCACCAGCATAGGGCAGCAGGGTAGTGACCCAGCCAAGGGCAGGATGATGTTCTGCCGGGCCATCGGCATCTCTGGGGAAGTGGACAAATGGCTCAGCGACCTGTGTGCCCAGCAGTGATTTATTGAAGAGGTTTGCTGGAAATGAAGGAAGAACATAGTGATATGTAATCCACCCAGGACACTCAGATTTATGCAGCTCTGGGCAGTGGGGTTTTCCTAGACCCTCCAACAGTGAGGGCGATTTAGAGCCCATTTTTAATTGCATTCACAGGTTCTAAACAACCAGCAGGTAGGAGTGCATCAAACCTGCTTTGCCTGAAGGGTTCTCAGCCTTTCTAGGGATGGATAAGCAGGCCTTAGCCATCAGTCCACTTTTTCATGGGAGTCCTTTGACCCAGGAGCCTGCTGGCCTGAGGTACAGCTGTCCTTTTAGAGTGGTGACTCATAGCAGGCTGGGCAGTGAGCTACTTTCAGAACTCAGGCCACTGGCTTTCTGGGCTGGAGGCTGACCAGCTGGTCTAGGGGATCATGAGGAAGGGACAGCTTGGTGCTCGTCTAGATGAGCCTCAACACGACTAAGGGCGGGCTTTTCCCTTTGGGTCCTCAGTTTACCTCTCTGTAAAACCAGATCTTGTCTCCTGCCCTGCCAGCCCTCTGTGGGGTCATGTAGGTATGGAATTCTGGGGTTTCAGGAGGCTGGCTGATGAGATCTGCGGGAATGAGTGGTCGGCACTCCACGAGAGTTCTATTTCTGTGGTTTATTCTGATGACATCGTGTTTTCTCTGAGAGTTGAGCAGCTGTTCTTTCGCTCTCACCCCTGTGGCGTCGCTGTGAGGGGGAGTATTTCCAGTTCTCACTGACAGCTTTCTTTGCCTTGAGAGGCTTTAGTCAGCTCCTTAATATCAATGCCTTACATGTGTATGGGACTTCACAGTTTACAAAGCAACTTCACAGATGTCTTCTGATTTTATCTCCATAACAGCCCTTAGAGGTTGGCCTGGTGGGCTGGCCTATCCCCAAGATAGAGATGAGGAAACTGCCGATTACGTGAGGTGGTTTAACCCTGGGCCAGGTTCAGGCCACCAGCAGGAGCAGAGCTGGGACTGGGCTCCTGCTCTCGGCCTCGCTGTCTTGCCCCATCCTCTCTGCCTTTGCCTCATTGAAACTTCTTGGGAAACCTGCTTCCCTTAAAAAAAAAAATTGTTCTGGTCTACATCTAACATCTAATTTTTCATTCTAATAAAAGTATCAAGGAATAGTTTGTTTTGGAGGGGCAGTGGGAAGTAATTTTTTTAAAGATAAATTTGGTTTTATTCTGGAAAGTTGCCTCTGTCTCCGGAGCTGAGCCTCCTGTCATCATCACTGGCTCACAATAAATTCGATTTTCAAATGTGACTTTTCCCCCAAGCCTTTCACAAACTCAAACCAGACAGGTTTGAGGGAGAATGCAAGCTATTTTTACCACAGTCTAGAGGTTCTCCCTATTCATTCTTGGAGACAAAAATAGACAGTTGAAAATCCTAAGGAATTTTCTCCGGTTGTGAATGTGCATCCAGCTGTCTGCACACATCCACACCCACAACCACGCCAGCTGTTCCTCGTCCGGCCCTGAGTTCCACACTGGCTTCCTCTTTAACAGGCTTCCTTAGCCCATCACCTCCAAATGAAAGTAGCAATGATAACCTAACAATGCCATAGTCCTTGGTACTCTAGGGGCCTCCAGGTCTTTGGAAACCCAGCACAACCTTCTCTATCCAGGTGTGCAAGAAGGATGCCCTGGCCTCACAGTTGTAGCTTCTGAAAGGCTTCATTTTCTTAACTCCTGCACCAGTAATGCTCCGACCTCTACCAGTTGGCACACTGTCTTCTCTAGGTCACACTTGAATGGTAGCCAGGATTGTGAGCCATTGAGATAAAAAATAAATAAAAATGACAGCAGAAAGGCAAGCTCATAAGCCTGAGCCAAGCCTTCCTAACAGTCAAAGGTCTCTCTGAAGGAAGTGAAAATGAACAAATAGAAAATCCTTGCAGATGCCCATCCTTTCCCACTCCTGCCCCATTTCCCTTCTCTCCCCCCTTCCGTCTGTTATCCCCCCTTCTTCCCCTTTACCCTATAACACCTACCCTTCCAAATGAAACAGAGGTTAGACTGCAGACCCTTAAAAATATTTCCATCTATAACTAATGAGGTTTGTGCCAGTTTTATCTCTAAGTTAAAATTTTTAGAATGAACACTGAATTTCAAGACACTGTCTAAATAATTTCATCATATTGGAAGTTTTTGTACAAATGTGGCTAGAAAAACAATGAGACTGAATCTTGAGGCCATAGAAATGATTTTATGGTAAAGACATTTGACATATCTTGTGCTCAAAGGACACCTAGGTGATGGCATTGACACTTACTCTGACCCACAGAGCTCCACCTGCCACCCCCACCAGACTCCTGACAAGTTCTCCCAGGTGCCTCTAGTCAGTACCAGCAGGGTGTTCCTCACAGCTGTATGATCTGCTAAATTTGGTTGTCCACCAAGGATTCCTTGAGATCTTCCTGTGTGATTAGCTCCTGTCTGGGTACTGTGAAGAATTCCCCAAATAGAAGACAAGATTCTTGTCCTCATGGTGTTTACAGTCTAGATGAGGAAAATGTAGCAGGCGCACACATGACCATGTTGAAGAGAACAAAGCTGTAGCTACTTAAGTGTTGAACTTTGTGGACTGCAAGTGCCATCCTCAGTTTGTCTGCTGAAACCCATCCTTCCAGGCACAGGTGAAGACTATACCATCCTTCCCTGCATCCCCACACTCCCAAAGCCTCATCGTCCTTCACATATATGTACAAGTTCTACTACTGAACTTACCACATTGTATTGTATGTTGGTTATTTCCATCTCTGTCTATACAAGCATTTTGAGCTCCAAGGCTTTATCTTGCTAAGGGTCTAGTGAGGTATTGGCATACATATATAGTGTTGGCTAAGGTCTGGTGCTAGAGAACTATTGGCTGACTGCACTTCCGAGTAAGATCCTATAATGTGGCTACTTCATTCCTCTTCCAAGGTATACATGAAGAGGAGCTGGTCCAGAGGACTGGATGTGAAGGCACGGCATGCTCATCTCAGTAATCTCACGTGGAAGGGAATTAGAATCCTGAGGGTCACTTCTCTATGCACAACGTTGGGGTCAGGAAGTCTACTTTAGACCAGTCGAAGGTAGAAACAGACCCCACTGGGCCCCCCTCTCAGCTGCATCTTAGGGAGAACGGATGTCTGCATTTTAATTTACTCCAATATGTCATTAACTCCCCGGATACCCTTCCCACTAAGACAAAAACCATGATGAGGGTTGGAGGAGAAAGAACTCTCTTTGAGGGTCTTGTCCTTTGCTCAGTGAGAAACGATCTATTAAAGGCTGAAAATCAATAAAAGCAATTTAAGCCCCTTTCTTGGAGTGTGTGTGACTTACAGGAAGGCAATGGTGTAGCGCCTGGGTGGTGCCATGGGCCCCTTGCTCCTTCCCCTCTCTGCAATTATAGCAAATTTGCCTAATGCACTAAAAGCCAATGAATCATGCCGACTGATGATCGGTTGGAGAAGGTGAGAGGGAATACGTGGGATGCTGGCAGATGCCCTGCTAACCTTGGTTTTAATTAGGTTTGAGTGAAAACAAACAAAATAATCTTTCATCTGCGACAACCAACTATGGTGAAAAAAAAAGGTATAGTTGGTTGCTGCAAATGAGCAATATTCTAGGTCTCCAGGGAAGCCAATATGGCTTCTCCCCCATGGATCACAACCTCTGAAAGGGTTGGGACTCTGCTCAACCACTGGTGAATTTAAGCCCATGTCCCCCAAGCTGGGAACCAGGTTAACACCTCTTTAAGTGTTCTACTGGCTCCTTGCAATGGATGGGAGTCCTATGTCGATTAGGCTCATCAGTACTAATCACAAAGAGGAAATCACAACATTCCTCTCTTTCATGCTAAGGATTGAATTTTAATAGCCTTAAAATTTAATAAAAAATTCTACAAAAGAACTGGCTTGTGTTGATCAAAACTGCCAAGGTCAAGAAAGAAAAGGGAAGCTTTAGAAACTGCTCCAAATTCAAGGCCGAGAAGAGGCATTGTGACAACTAAATGTACATGTGGCCCAGGACTGTCTTTACCCATACAGAGCACTCTTAGAATAATGAGAAAATTTGAATAAAGTCTGTAAGTTAGATAATAGTATTGCGACAATGTGAACATTCTAATTTTGATTATTGTACCATGTTAATGTAAAATAATGTCCTTATTCTTAGAAAATACACACTGAAGGGACAAATTGGCATCATATCTGCAACTTAACACTCAAATGGTTGAGAAAAGATGTGTCTATCAAAAGCAAATGTGGTAAAATGTCACCATGTGCGGTATCTGGGTGAAGAATAGATGGGAATTCTTTGTACTTATTTTATATATTTCCTATACTTCTGAAATAATGACAAAGTAAAAAGCTAAAAAAAAAAATCCAATCAGAAAAGAGGTCAACAACTATGATCGGAGATATGTTTGAGGCCCCTTTCTCTTCCCTTCTCCCCAAACCATCAGCTTCATTCAAATTGTGGCCAGGTTTTTAATTTAAATCTCCAAATACACAGGGAATTGTTATCTAGATGATTAGGTTTCTTACATGATAAGATTACATAGAGAAATTTACACAAAGAACCAATGAAAATGAAGGGGTTGGGCCAGATGATCAAGTACCTTTCTAGAGTCAACATTCTGTGACCTACTGAGCCTATGAAATAGGGAAAAAAATGTTATCATAGTTGGAGGCCTTTAAAACAACTTGAAACAAGCCCCCTGCTTTGCTTGTGCTGCTAACTCCTAAGACCGCATGTGGCAGGGAAACTGGTTAGTCTCCTGCCCTATGGAGGGCTTCCCTTGCTCTGAAAGCCCAAGGCAAGCATATTCCCCCATGGGTCTTAGAAAACCCGCCCCAGCTCCTCCAGGGATAATCCCTGTGAAGTCCCGTGGACATAATGGACTTTATCTGGGTTCTCAGAACTAAGAATGTGAGATGCACTCAGTTGAAATGCAAGGGATTGGGACTGACATTCAACATATCGCCATATACATAAGGATGCGCACATACATTTTTCCAACACCAATCTCCAAAATTACAGTTTGGAACCATTTTTAAAAATAAATTCTACATTATAAAAATTTCTTTTAAAAATATTTAACAACCAACTGTCTTCAGTGCTGAGTTTCTCTGAACTTAAAGACCAGTCTGCCACAAACGGCTGTGATACCTTCACGATGCTGACTAGGGTAGCGCGTGAGACTTCTGCACAGAACCCTAGCGCTGCACTGCCCCAAGCCACCAGCCAGGACATGACTCTCCTCCTTAGAAACCAGAACTAAGAAGGACATTCTTGGTTAAGAAAGGACAACCGGCTCCCCTGCATGACATTGGTTTGTTTTTGACTATGTGGCTGATGTTGTTAGTTGACATTCTTAATATGCATTCGCCTCTTTTCTTAATTATTGGAATGTCAATTTTGCTTGTGAGTAAAAAATACTCACCTGACCAGATTGTCCTGAAGCTAGCAAGGCTCATGTGATCTAGTTTTGGCGGGTAAGATGTAAAGAGAAATTTCAGGGAAGGTTGTTTATCCTGACAGAACAGAGACCCAGCTAGCACTGGCCTTCTCCTCATTCTTTCGCCCTTTTCCCTGCCTGGAAAGCTCTGCCTGGATTGTAGAGCAGCCATGCCGGGAGCTGTGAGGGTGAGGGCCACGGTAGTGCGGTGCAGCAGGAGTCTGGAAGGATCTGGGTTCCTAGCTGCTTCCTGCATTGCCCCTGGATATCTCATTAGATGAGAAAAATAAACTGCTGTGCTGAGGTGTTTACTACACAACCCTAAATGTAATCCCCAACAGAGAACCCAACGCCCACCTCCCCTCCTGTCCTTGAGATTCTCAGTGGCTCTGAGTTCATGCCCAGGGCTCCCCATCTGCTCATCCGAGCACCACCTCCTGCAGTCTGCACACTTTAATGCAGGGATGGGCCCACAACTTAAGCCAGAACAATTTGAATAAACCAGGACTTTTGCACCAAAAAGACAGGCTTTCTTCACCTGTGGGTTTGGAGTTATGACGGCACAAACCATAGAATTCTGAGAGCCGCGTGTGTGCTATGAGAAGAAAACCTGCTGGGAATAAAGTGGACATCTGAGAGCATAAATACCAGCTCAGGGGTGAAGGGACTAATTCTTATGACATCATTTGAGCCTCTATATCAAACTGTGCCAAAAGCTAGCCCTAACCTTGGACTTTCTCATTATATAAGCCAATAAATTTTCTTCTTCTTGAAGCTAGTTAGGGTTTCCATGGGCCAGGTAGCACTGAAAAGCTCTAATTGACTCAGAGCTTCAGGGGGTGTGAGCTGACTGAGGAATTCTTGGCAGCAGCCCCCCTGGGTATGTGGAAAGGGCCTCACACTCATGATCTGACGTGTTCTTTTTTGGAGCGGGGAGCTTAGTTTAAGGGACAATTTGTGTCCCTGTGGGTGTCATTCTTCATTCCAGTTGGACATCATTTTGATCTTTGGGTCCAGTGAGAACCCTTTTGTTATTTCTGAAAGTGAGGCCTGTCTTGGAGGAAAGTAGGAGTGTTTTGTTTGGCTTGGGGGAGGGTTATGCAGGCTAATGGCATGCTCTGTGGAGTTATCCCTTCATCTTTTAGGAAACACAATCTCCAGGGACAACACTCGCCTTCATAAAATTGTCTCTGACAGCATCTTAACTCCACACACTACTGTCAACCAGAGCTGTAAGGAGCTGTTTTCACATTAAATCTGCTCTGCAGGCCACAGGGCGGGTGCGTTTAGCGTGCAGATCAGAAAAGGTCCTAGAACTTTAGGAGGGAAATATCTGGCACTCTGCATATGGTTTTAATCTGGAGGAGGTGGGCAGCACCCTGTCAGAGCAGCGGGGGGACTTCAAGGCTCAGAGGACAAAGGAAAAACCCATGTCCTATGGTCTTAGGTTTTTTGGGTTTTTTTGTTTGTTTGTTTGTTTTGCTCTATACCTTCTGGGACAAGCCAGTGTGAGAGAGCCCGATGCCCTCCCTGTGGGAAAGGTGAGAACCACGTTCATGACAAGGTATGTCAGGCAGGCCCTGGTGGGCTGCGACATGTCCCTTTCTTCTTCGTGCCATCACCTGAGAACAAAGTGTGCCTCAGAGGGTGCTCTGTCTCTCCTGGGCCCACCAGGCCTTATGTTTACTGTCTCACAGGTTAGCTACAAGCCCCAGGAATCCACATATCCCCAAGTGTTACGGTTCTTATCGCCTTATTTGGCCTTTCGGGGTAGCAGCAATAGCTACATATGACAGAAAAGTCAGTACCTTTCCTTCTGTCCCCTGGCCCCTCGGCATAGCTTCTGAATTCAGTCAGTGACCACTCAGGGCCCAAGCAGAAAAGACTGGGCTTCCAGAAGGACTCATACAGCCTTTCTCCCTGGCCTTTCTTGCACTTGACCTCATCCCCTATTAGGCCTCCTTCCTTTCCACCTGCCACCAAGGGAGCCAGCCCCCGAGGGAAGAGCCAAACAGAGGAGCCAATGAGCAGTCCGAGAGCCCACGAGTTTCAACCTCTAGCCAAGACCCTCCCTTTTCCCCTGGCTCTTCCCCTCCCTCCTCCCTCTCCATGCTCTTCAGACTTCTATATTTAAAGACAAACACGCTACTCACAAAAGTGAGTGGTGAAGGCCCCTACAGAGCTGACCGACCCTGACCCCGAACACCTCAGAGATGTGCTGTGAGGTCATCGATGAGCAGCTAATCCTCACAGCAGCCCTGCACAGTGAGGGTAATGGCCCTCCTTTCATGGATCAGAGAAGGCGAGACACTTTCCCAGGCCACTCAGCTTATGACAGAACTGGTCTCTGTGACTCTGAAGTCGGCGTTCCCCGTGTGCTCTCTCCTCAGCCAGCCTGAATTTCCCCAGGAACCGTGTTGCCGAAACAATGAGGTTTTTGGGTGCATCGAGCGACATGGGGTGACAGACATGGCCCAGATCCCTCACCTGGGTCTCTTTGCCTCTGACAGTTATGAAGGCTCTTTGGGGGCAAGGCTGGATTGCACTTCTCCTCTCCCCCTACCTCCCTTCTCTTAAAAAGAATAATAAAAGAACTTTAGCACTTTTCTCTCTGACCAGGTCACAGCTGGAGAAGAACATCCGTGAAATAGTGGCTCTGAAAACCTCTGGCTGCTTTCCTGGGGTTGAGTCACGCCTCTGCTCCAAGACGGTGTCGTTATTTTGGTGCAAGAAATGAACAAATGCACGTACAGCGCGGCACAGAGCTCCCCAAAGGAACTGAGAACGCGCTGGGTTGCGGCCACAGCGTGGGTGGAAAGCAAAGATTACAGAAGGTGTTGATGGGCCCGGAGCTTGAAAACATTCCTTTGGAGCAATTAAGAAGCAGCTTAGTGCCTCACTGGGCTATGTGTACTTTGAAAATGTCTTTAGTTGAATCAGGAAGGCTTTTTCTTCAAATATGCTTTTTCAAATTATAATAAATGTGTGTGGGAGAGACCAAGGCTGGGCTTCGTCCCTGGGGCAGTTGTCCCAGGCGTGTGGATGGAGCTAAGTGGGTGGCAGGAAAAAAAATAACAAAAAATTGTCTTTGAAGTTCCTGTCCTGAAGACGGCTGGGACCTGCGGGAGATGACATGGAGATGCCTTTGATTTTCAAGTCTGGAAAAGGTCCAGCCATTGTTAGTATAACGAGAATGGTTTGCATGACATCAGTGTAACCTGGCAGCCAAGGAGAGTGGACTGGAATGCGCATGCGCGAACAATGATGACTTCACTGTACTAGTCAGTGGGGGCAGTAGACATCATTGAGTGAGCATGTGTACTGTGTGGCCATCACATTCAAAATGACTGAGTGGAGCAATGAATCTGCATCAAATTTTGTGTTAAGCATAAACATTCTTCTGTGGAAACTCTTCTGATGATTCAGAAGCCCACAGCTTTGGGCGACTGGTGGTTGGCAGCTTCATCATGACAACACACCCACTCATGGATCACGTCTCGTGCAGAGTTTTTTGGTGAAACTTCAAATCGCACAGGTGACTCAGTGCCCCTACAGCCCAGATTTGGTGCCCTGCAACTTCTGGCTTTTCCCAAAACTAAAATCATCTTTGAGATTCAGACCATTGATGAGATTTGGGAAAATACAATGGGGCAGCTGATGGCGACTGGGGGAACAGTGTGAGGTCCCAAGGTGCCCACTTTGAAGGGGACTGAGGCATCGTTATCCAATTACAATGTTTCTTGTATCTTGTATCTTCTTCAATAAATGACTCTTTTTCATAGTACATGGCTGGATACCTTCTGGACAAACCTTGCACATATAGATGATTACCACAGTCAAGCTAAATAACGTATTTCTCAACTCACAGTTACCATTGTATGTGTGTGCACACGCGTGTATATGGTGAAAGCACTTTAGATTTGCTCTCCTGGAAAACTTCCAGCACACAGTGCAATACAGTTACCTAGTCACATTGTTGGGCAACAGGTTTCCAGGCCACGTTCACCCGACATGACTTCACAGCCTTGTGAACTCCGTGGCTGACGTCTCCTCGTTCCCTCCCCTCCCTCCACACTCTCGCTGCCACCCCGGTAACGACGGCTCTACGCTCCGCTTCTGTGAATTTGGGTTCTTTAGGAAATCATGTAGTATTTGTCTTTCTGTGTCTGCTTTATATTATTTATCATAATGTCCCCCAGGTTTATCTACGTTGATGCAAGTGATAGGATTTCCTTTTTTCCACAGGCTGAATACTATTCATATACGCATTCAAACATGTCAGATTTCTGCATTCATTGATCCATCAGTGGACACTTCGCTTGTGTCCATATCTTGGCTATTGTGAGTAATGCGGCAATAAACATGGGAATGCAGATGTCTGAGATTCTGGTTACATATCCTTTGGAAATATGCCCAGAAGTGGGATTGCTGGATCATACGGAGCATGGGATGCTGGTGAATCCATGCAGGCTGGACTTCTCTTTTTCTGGATGTGCTCTAGGAGCACTGAGATGGGACTCACCCCCCTCAGACCGCGTTCTGGAGGACACAGCTCTAGATTGCCTGAGCAGCTGGCCATCTGGCACTGCTGCACTGCACCGCTGAGGGACTGTGGGGCTGAATCAGTGTCTTGTGGTGTCCAGGGACCCCGGCAAGTTGGCTTTCAATGAAGCCCTGTGCTGGAAGGAAATGGCACGACTCCTCACTGCAGCCTTGGAAGAAAAACAACCCCACACTCCATCAGCAATGCAGGGAAAGACTGGTCTCCTCTGGACTGGAGCCTCTGACCGGCAAACCCAAGACTCTCAAAGTCCACTTCCTTCTCTCTTATCCCCCAATCTCCTTCTCGAATTAGTTCCATTGCTTCCCCTTTTCTAGGGGAACATTTACAGTCTAACAGAGAGGCCTTTACATCTCCTAAGAGAGCCACCTCCAAATCGTTCCTTTCCCTTGGCTGGCTCGGAGGCTTCTTGAGCCTCAGTCCCTGGGCAAAACTTCCAAATGCCTACCTACAAGAACCTCCCTGAGGTGGTGTTAAGCTGAGCAGATTTGTCAATGTGCAACTGCCTCAGGCCTGGGGCTCACTGGCTGCTGACTTAGGATCCATCGCTCTGGGCAGTAACAGCAGAGCAGGGCCAGGTCTGGGTGCCGGAGCTGGAGGAGCATCCAGGGTCAGTGCAGGGCTCCAGCCACCTGCCTCCTACCCCATCCCGGGGTCTGAGCTCAGGCATGCACACTGCCTTCCCCTCACTCAGCACCAGAGCTGGCCACTTTCCAGAGCCTCAGCACTGGATCCCAGGCCCTTGTCCTCCACTCCCTGTCCTGTGTCCTAGAGGACTTTGATGAGAGCTAGAAGTTAATGGGTTGTATGGAAGCACAGGTATGCAGAAAGGCCAGGAGACATGGTTAGCTTATGTGTCAGCAATTTAAATCTAGAATGTTTCTAGAAATGGCTGAGCTGGGGAATTGACCCCCAACTTCCTAACTTTTTGCCAATAAGAGGAAGAATGGGGCTATAGCCTATGGCTTGGAGCATTATCCTCCTAGGGAATCAGCCCCCCTGTCCCAGGGCCCAAAAAACACAGGGCCTTTCTACCAGCTCCAAAGATCCTGCAAGGGCCCACCTATTAAGCATGAGATATGCTCAGAAGTGTGTCCAGACCCTGTGTCTGAGTCAGTGTCTTATCCTCGTTTTATAATACATACATATATAAAATCATTATGTTGTACACATTAAAGATCTTATGATTTTATTAGTCAATTATATCTCACTAAAGCTGAAAGAAAAAAACCTCTGTTTCCATAAGGCAGTTTGCATGTTTCTAGACCTATCTGCAGATTTTGGCAAGAAGGAGATATCAGAGTAGAGGGCTGTATCCTTGCAATGCCAGCCGCTTCAGATTGCACACCAAGCCTCCCCTTCCAGGCATCCCAGCTTTGCGAACTGTCCCTCACCCCCCACCACACCTCTTACCCGGAGTTGGCCCAAGCCTCACGCATCTGGGGCAAACTCCTCCCCAGACTCTCTTCTTCTCTTACAGAAATTCAAGTTTCTTCTCATACAGAACAGTTTTGCTCTTTTCTGTCTCTTGCATAGGTTCCTGCCAATACCTTTTGCCCTGAAGCTGATCACCAAGGCATCATCCTAAGCAGAGGACTTTCTACTGAAGAGGCAGAGTGCTGTCAGTTGATACATTTTTACCCTGCCCATGCCATGAAAAAGGGCAAGTTTCATGCGTGTGTATGTAGGGGAATGCCTGCCTTAATTTAGGGGATAAAGAACATGAAGGGCAAGTAATAGTTAGCCAGAGAAGGTGGAATGAGAGACGGAGCACCTGAAAGGCCAGAGTGGCTGGACCACAGAGAGCGAGAGGCGAAAGAGATGAAGATAAACCTGGAGAAAGACGCAGGCGCATTGCTTCCTCCCCAGAAACCTGATTTTATTTCAAAAAGCCCTTTTTAAAAAATATTTTATTTATTTATTTTTAGAGAGAAACATCGATGTGTGGTTGGCTCTTGCATGCCCCCAACTGGGGACCCATCCTGCAACCCAGGCCTGTGCCCTGACTGGAAATCGAATCAGCGACCCTTTGCTTCGCAGGCCAGTATTCAATCCACTGAGACATACCAGCCAGGGCTCGAAAAACCCTTAAGAGAAACGTCTCCATTGTTGTCTACCTGTCACTTCCACCCCAGTTCTGCTCCCTGGGGCTGCCCAAAGAGACAGTTACAACCGGACAGCTCTCCTCTGACCCTCTCCCTAGAGGTGAGCTTCTCAGTAATAACATGTTTGTTTTTTATTGAAATGCAGTCCTCCAAATAATGTGCTAGCCAGCACCGTCCTTCATTATTCCCCATCCCATCTCAATGCCCCGCCCCCATTCAATGCAAAAGCTCACGGAAATGAGCCAGCCTCTAGTGTCTCCTTCTTTCTGCACACTTTGTGCCACTGGGATCGGTGTGCCTGGCTAGGAGCAGGAGCTTAACCAGACCTAGTCAGCCTCTGCTGGCTGCTTGGGATGCCTGGAGGCTTTGACTACAGTCAGACTTCTCTCCCTGCAAGTTTCCCATGGCATCTCAACCTTCCTTGTTTCTGAACTGGGACTGCCCCAGCCTACACTGAGCCTCATGTGCATTAGAAATACACACCCACTTGGTGCCCATGCAGTTTAGCTAAAGGATTCTGGGCTGAAGTCCAACACCCTCCTGACCAGGCCCTTGGTGCAGACTGTGAACTGCACAGCTGAATAAGGCAGCCCTGCTTATAACAGGCCGGTAGGGCAGTCAGGCACAGACGGCATAGCCTCACCGAGGAGAAAACAGGCTCGAGCTGGCCCTGAGCAGAAACAGTGCCTGTGTTTCCTGGCTTATAGTTTAGGCAGATTCAAGCACACCATCCTACTTTAGGGGATAAAAATTCTCATCCCATAGAGCTGCTGAGAGAGTTAAATGAGAGACTGGGTATAAGTAGCCTGCCTAAAGCTGGAACACAGCCTATGGTAGTTGGCCCTGGGGCAGAGGGAGCAACCCTGAGAGAGTGATGAGACTGCTGAGTGCCTGGAGAGGGAGGAGGCAAGAGCTGGGCTGCAGAGAAGGCTCCTTCTCTTTCTGGCGACTCATAGCCTGGTGCCTAGCAAGGCTGGGAGGCAGCAGGCTGGGTGGGGAGGGAGTCTCTCCCCCAACTCCGTACAGCAACATATTGTACGGGGTGGTAGGCATGACATGGCTCCTGGGAAATCTGTAGCAGAGTTTGCCAAATAAAGACAAACAGGAAATGCTCTGGGCAAATATCAAAATAAGATTTCTTGTATACTAGTCCCTCCTTATCCGCAAGGGATATATTCCAAGACCACCCAGTATATGCCTGAAACCACAGATAGTACCAAATCCTACATGTACTGTTTTTTCCTAGATGTACATACCTATGATAAAGCTTAATTTGTAAACTATGAACAGTAAGAGATTACCAGCAATAACCAATAGTAACATAGAACAATTATAAGTATGCTATAATAAAGTTATGTGAATGTGGCGTTATTAAATAAATAAAGGTGACTTGAACACAAGCGCTTGATACCTCAACAGTACATTTGATGACCAAGGCAGCTATAAGCAACTAAGGGGTGGGGAGTGGTCACAGTGTGGACACAGAGAAGGTCCTTAGCTGGCAGAACAGGATGGAGTGAGATTTCTATATGCTACTCAGAATGGCACATTTAAAACTTATGATCTCTTTATTTCTGGAATTTTCCATTTAATATTTTTGGACCATGGTTGGCTGTGGGTAATTGAAACCATGGAAAGTGAAAATGTGGATAAGGGGGGAACTACTACAGGATGAGGACTTGGGGATGGGTCCTGGCCAAGCGGGGAGGGGCTTTCTCTACCAGACTCGGTGGGAGGGGACTAGAGACACTTTCTTGTCACACCATCTGGAGTTGCATGTCTTTGTTCCGGCAGAAGCTTGACTTCCCCTATCCCAGGGCCCCTGGCTCAGGCTTTGGAGAACTGGGTGTTTCTTTAGCCACTCATGTGGCTTATGCAGGTCAGATCTCTGTCTCTTTATTCACTTACAAGAAACAGATTCATTGGATACCTATTTTATTCCAGACACTGTGCCAGACACTGAAGTTACAACTATAAATACGATATGAGGCAAATCCTTATTTGGTTTTAATTACTAATGTACATGCATCTATGAAAGTGTTTGTGTGGTGTCAATCTTTGTGAATTTATACATGGAAGTGGCTGTGTTTGTGGCTGTGTTTTTTATGTATGTATGCATATATGTTGGTCTGTGTATGAATACATGCATGCATATATGTATGTGTGTAAGTGTATATGATCATGTATATAAGCCTAAGTGTTTCTGTATGTATCCTCTTCTCCAATAAGTAAAAAGAAAGTATATGGAGAATCTTATTAATGTGTCTGAGGTTTATGTAAATATATAGAAAGGGGAGAATTATTGTTGGGGGTCATTTTGCTCCAAGGATTCTGCAAGCTGGGACCTCATGCTGCTTCACATCATGCTTATCTCATGCAACACAGAGTAAGGACCCAAAGAGTCAGGTAGACTCAAGGGACCAACCACAGGTCAAAACAAGCAGGAAGCCAGGACCCGGGAAGGCAAGACCAGAATGAAGGACTTTGCCAAACCCAGAGGCTAGAACTGTCAAAAGGTTAGAACTCCCAGCAAGAGCTATGGGCTTGACAGTTATCAGACATCTAGAGGAGTTAGAAGACCAGGAGTGGACAGGAAAACACCTGAAACCTGGGTGCCCTGGCAAACTGGACCAGGTTTCCTCCCGTCACCAGAGCGCAAGGTGATTTCTAGATAAAGGCTGTCTCAGGCAGAGCCTCACTAAAATTTCCTGCAGGGTCACCACCAGTGCCTGGCTTGTGAGCCAGTAAGGGATCAAGGCTGAGACTGTGGAGCAGGACAGAAAAGCAGCTGAGAAGACCAAGAGTGGCTCAGACCAGGAGCAGGGGGGTGGATCAGATCGGACACTAAGGTCATGTAAAAATATGTGACCTTTGTTTACAATTGCCCTTTGCATGGTTTGTCACTCAGAGGGACTTCTTTAAAATTTATGCTCATGTAATATCATTTTTATTATGCAGTTATTCACAAGAGAAAACGGGAAAAGAGAGTGGGTCTGAATGCATCTATTTCACTTGCTTAATGGAGTGCTCAGAGTAGGAGAGAGAAAGCTCCCTCATCTTTTATTTCAGCAATCGGAGTCACACTGGAGAGTTTCTGACAGTGACATCCAGCCACTCCGGGAAGGTGGACTGACTGTTTTTATCTCATGAAGGGCACCAGACATGCCTCAAAGCCATACCGTCTGCTGGACGTGCAGATAACAGCTTCAGTGGGAAGAGGAGAGCTGAGGGGAACTGCAGAGGTGCACTTTGAGTCCTGCCGGAGCCTGGAGGAGAATTCAGTCCGGCTTCCTGCAATAGCCCAGACTATTGGTTCCTGGGCTGTGGGGGGGATTTTAGATGCTAATTCCAATCTCTTCTGCCTGTAGCTGGATTTCTTTTCAACCCTGGACTGTGAATTGGGTTGGCCTGTACCGTTGCTAGGGTCTTTTCCCAGCCAAGGGCCCCAGCGATGAGGAGGGCAAAGGCCCCGAAAGTAAAATATTTCTCCTCTGCCTTACTTGGCTTGATTTCAAGGCTGTAAGTTCACATATCTTATCCAAATGAGAGACAGCAGCGTGTTAGTTAGTTGGTAGGAGCACTGGTTGCAGAGTCAGGCTACCCAGGGTTGAAACACTGACGCCCCTAGTGGTGGGTATCAAGTTGCTGGGAACTAAAGGACCAGGCATAGTAGTAAATACAGCGGACTCTAGAGCTGCTGTTTCAATGTAGACTTGCTGTGTGACCCTAGGCGAGTTATTAATCTCTGTGCCCCAGCTTCCTCATTCACAAAATGGAAATTATAATAGTACATATTTCACTGGACTGTTAGGAAGATTGAGGGAATTAATATATATATCAGTACAGTTTATATTATATGTATGATATAGTAATATAATATATATTAATGTGTTATTTTATATGTGATATTTTATAACATATATAATTTACATTAATAGCTTAAAACAGTGCATGGCACACTAAGTTTCTGATATTATTAATTTGACTACATCTATAAAACGGAGATTTTGCTAGTACCTACTTCACCAGCTTGTTATGAAGACTGAGGCAGTGCTTATAAAATGTTTTGCCTAATTTCTGACAAACAGTGAGCTCTTGATAAATATATGCAGTTGTTATGCTAACAAAATCAGCTGGTACACTGGGGTCAGGGCCCAGACAGCAAGGCGAGTCTAGAGAGATGAGCCGTCTGCCTATGGCCTCTGCTAATGGGGAGGAGGTCTGAGGGGCTGGGCCTAGTGACATCATGATGTCTGATCTCCTCAGCTGACTCCAGGCCTGGCTGAGCGTCCCCGGTCTTATCGACCCAGGGAGGCGGCAGACGCAGGGGGCTGTTTCCTTCATGAAAGAAAAATGTCTGTGCCTCTGAACTCCCACCGGGCGTGTGACAGAGGAGGGGTGGGCAAGAATGGGCATGGGGCCAGAAGGAGGAGGACTGAGTGTGCGGGAGGGGCGAGAGATGGCTGAGTTCCCCACTGCCGGAGACAAACACACCCTGTCTGGAGGTTTGCTGGGTGCCAGGTCCCTGCCCGACACTGGGAAAGGCAGTGTGAGCAGGAGCCAGGACCTTCCTCATCCAGAGAAGACTCACTTTTAGAAAGATGAGCTGGATGCCAGAAGTGCCTCCTCAGGTCCTGGGTTGCAAGTCTGGGCCGCCACATGCCAAGACAAAGAACTTTCTTACTCATTCTTCTGCTAAACAAGAACATTCACACCTGAGTAGAGGACATAGCAAGGCCATACTTTTGCTCTGGGACTGGACCCCAAACCCAGGGGTCCCAGCCTGGGTAAGGAGCTGGGAAACTTGTCAGCCAGCCTACGGGCCAGCGCTTTCCTCATACCTCAGATCCATTTTTATTCTATGGTGCCTAGTGTGAGAGCAAAATCATCTCTTCCTGTTCAAATAGTCAGTCACATTGACGTATTGTGCAATATAATTGCTTAGCAAATGATAATACTAATGAGCTTCCATTTAGCCAACATGTATGCGAGCCAGATGGTTCCTGGGTGCTTCCTGTCGTGGATGAGATTACTTGATTCTATTGCTAGTACTAGCCACATAACTTCAGGTAAATTTACTCAATTGCTAAAGCCTCTACCCTTGTTAAATGGGGACATCCCAATGTGAGGGATGTTGTCCTGCAACCAGCTGAAATACACATGGGTGGTAGACACAGCTCTGGGCCACCTGGATCCTCTTTTAAGACAGAACTAGTGGCTCTCCTACCGAGAGCCCCTCAGCCGTCAGCCTTTAGTTGTCAGCACTGCTGAGGTCTGCCCCAGCTGCACAGAGGTCCTTGGTTAAGGTCCTGGCCTTCCTAAGGAAGCTATGGGGGCTTCAGTGCAACACAGATGCTCCAAACGGTGAGAGATAGAGCCTGGGAAAGCCCATGGGCCTGCCAAACCCATACGTGCTGGGATATCTCCTTCAAAATAAAAGACAAATGATTGAATCTTGGCATCATGATCATGAAAGTAAAAAACACCAGGTGAGCCTCTTCAGGTTTTGGAAGCAGCATATTCCAAACATAGGAACGCCACTCTGGCCCACATACCAGGTGGCACCAGCAGCTGCCAGCTTCGCGTGAGGCGCAGGGCAGGAGAAAGGCTCTGCGACTGGCCCAGCCTGCGGTACAGGCAACCTCACCGCTTGGACCGCACAGCCCGGCCGACACTTTGGTGGTGCTGCATGGAGTCTGTGGCCAGTCCCAGTGGGACAAGTACAGCTCAGGCCCCAGGTCGTGGAGCAAGGCCACACCACCTGTAGCACACACCTTCTGGAAAATAACTCCTGGTGTGGTATTTGGTCTTTAGAAATGGAATACCTGACAACAGGGACATCGAGGGATGGTGTAGCTAGAACTGACCATTGGGAGCTTGGCTATCATCAGGTCAGGCAGGCCAGCAACAACCCATTGTAAAAAGAAAGTGCTGTATCCAGGATTGAAGACAAGCAGAGCCAGAGGGCACAAGGAAGCTGCCTAAGTAGTAGCCCACACCCCATGGCACCCACTGCAATTATACCAGAGCCCCTCCCTCAGCTCATGCCTGTGGCTATACGGGAATCTCATGAGACCAGCTGAAGGGGGAGGGAAAAGCCCGAGCTGAATTTATGCGTGGGTTAGCTCAGTAACTGGGTACACACCCTGGAGGCCTTAAAGAGAGTAGTGCTTTCTATTTCCAGGAAGATGGAGTAGACATACATTTCCCTATTGCTTCCATAAGTACAGCTAGAAACTCTGGACAATATATGAAAAACAAGCAAGAGAAAGGTAGAAAAGAAGGCAGACTAGGTAGGGACATTGGAACCTGAAATACAGAGGTGAGTTGCCTGGGTTTTCCTTTGGCCTCATATATCCCAGGTTTGAAACGGAAAAGTTGGCAACCTGCAAATACTAATGAGTACTGACAAAACAAAAACAGACACATAAAATAACAAAGACTCGCTCTCTCCAGCCAAAGGATCAGGAAAAGGACAATCTAACAAGACAGGAAACTTTTCAACAACAACCACTGTATTCCAACCAAACACTACAGGAAAATTTGTGTCCTCACCCCTGACTGAGCAGCAAAGGCCAAGTTGGGAGCCTGGACGTCCCCCGTCCCAGGCTGCTGTGGGTGCTGTAGCCACCTTGCTGGGGTGGTGTCGGAAAAGGTCCAACAGAGACAGAGGACTTTTATCCTTTCTCTTCCCGCTGCAGTGTCAGTAAATACCACATTGCATTCTCACCAGGCTAGAACAAGGTGCCGCTCTCCCCAGTTGGGGTAACATCAGAGGAAGGCTGCTGGAGAGACCACCCAGAGGTCATGGGGCCATCCCTAACCAGTGGTGTCCATAGAGGCCATGTGGGAACAGTGACAAGAAACCCTTGCTCCTCTGGCCCGGGGGATATCAGTGAAGGCCATGTTCTGCAGAAATGAGGACCTACTATAGCGTCAAGAGTTGTGAGTGGAGAACTTGAATTTTAACCTCCCAACTGGCAGTAATGAGGCCACACCAATCCCTCCCTGGCCAAAACCGTGTCAGAGAATGCCAGCTAAAACAACATTTAAATACAATCCAGAGTCTCATAACATAATACCCCAAATGTCCAGGTTTCAATAAAAACGAAAAGGCACACAGATCAGAAAGGAAAAAATAAACTGTCCCCATTTTTAGATGACATAATTGTTTATATATAAAACTTCCAAGGAATATGCAAAAACTTCCTAGAAGTAATAAGTGATTTCAGCAAGATCACAGGACATGAGATAAACATGCAACAACTATTGTATTTCTGTAAAAGAACAATGAACATGTGGACCCTAAAATTAAAAATACAATGCTATTGCCCTGGCTGGTGTAGCTCAGTGGATTGAGCACGGGCTGGGAACCAGAGGATCCCGGTTCGATTCCCAGTCAGGGCGCATGCCTCGGTTGCGGGCCAGGTCCCCAGTGAGGGCCATGTGAGAGGCAACCACACATTGCTGTTTTTCTCCCTCTCTGTCTCCCTCCCTTTCCCTCTCTCTAAAAGTAAATAAATAAAATCTTTAAAAAAATACAGTGCTATTTACAATTGCTCAAAAATGAAATGTTTGAGTGTAAACCTAACAAATCATATACAGAACTCATATGCTGAAAACTATAAAACTGATCAAAAAAGTTCTAAATAAATGAGGAAACATACCATGTTCATAGACTGGAAGACTCAATAGAGTAGTCAACATCAAAGTTCAAGATCATGGTGTCAGCAGGTTTGGTTTCTTCTGAGGCCTCCCTTTTTGGCTTGCAGGTGGCTGCCTTCTTGCCATTTCCTGACAAGATCTTTTCTGTGCATTTGCATCCTTGGTGTCTCTCTGAATGCTCCAGTTTCCTCTTATAAGGATACACAGCAGATTGGATTAAGGCCTTGTTTAAGATTAATTACCCCTTTATAGACCCTATCTCCAAATGTGATCACATTCTGAAGTACTATGGGTTAAAACTTCAACAAATGAATTGAGTGGGAGATGAAACTTAGTTTGCATCAATTCTTTTTTTTTTAAGATTTTATTTTTATTTATTTTAGAGAGAGGGGAGGGGAGGGAGAAAGAGAGGGAAAGAAACAGCAATGTGTGGTTGCCTCTCACATGGCCCTCACTGGGGACCTGGCCCGCAACCGAGGCATGTGCCCTGACTGGGAATCGAACCGGGACTGCTTGGTTCCCAGCCCACGCTCAGTCCGTTGAACTATACCAGCCAGGGCTCAATTCTTGAACTTGGCATATAAGGTCTTCTATAGCCTGGCTTCTCCCTGCTCCCTACCCTCATTTCTCATCTCCTTGCCCTTCGCTCTCCATGTTTCACTCACCCTCAAGTGATCCTTCCAATATACCGTGGGAGTTCTGACCTCCATGCATTTGTGCATGTTATTCCCTCTGTCCGGAACACTCTCCATTCCCACCATAAACTCTCTACCTCTGATTCACCAGCTTATTCCTCCTCTTCTTTCTGATCCCGGTTTAGATGTTATCCACTCCAGGAAGTCTTCCTTGACCCAAAGCCTGGTTTAGTTGCTTTTCTAGGGGACCCCATTCTAGTTTCCTCTCCACTTTACATGCCCCAATAATTGCTGGCTCACCTCTCCGTGTCCTTAGTCAGACTAATTTCTGTGGAGGCAAAAACCATATCTGACTTCTTGACTTGTATTCCCAGAGCTAACACAGTGGCTGGCATGTAGTAGGCAATGTTTTCTGAATAACAAACAATGAATCGGAGCATGGGGTTAATGGCTTTGTGAGGTTGTCTTTGTGTCCTGAATGCAGGGGTCTCCTGCCTCCATGTCTGATGGAGACAATAGGGCAGTCTTCTCTTCCACTGCCAGGCCTGAGATACATGGTCGGGAGCCCCACACTCCTCTGCAGAAGTCCTCCGATGCTGCCAATTCAGTAGCAGATTACACGCAGCCATTTAAGGGTGCATCTATTTTACTACTGTTTACAGTACAATGTGAGTGCAGATTATCTAATTATGAGTACCAGGTTTTACCATTTTCAATTAACCTATCATTCATTTCACCCTTTTCTAGTCAGGAGGTGTCTCTAGACAAGACCTTTGGAGTCCCCGCCCAACCTTGCCCGTCTACCCTCTTTTCACCCGCTACTACACATTTTGCCTCCTCAAGCAGAGGTTTGTCCTTCCTTCATTTTCCAAGGACCTTGCACATGCATACGTGTGTGTGTGTGTGTGTGTGTGTGTGTGTGTGTGTGTGTGTGTGTGGTGGGGAGAGGTATTTTCTAAGTCCTATGTACACATCTTTGACTTTGGGTTGAAACTGCTGTCTGCAAACCCACTAAAATTTACTCCATATTATCCATTTGATTTTGCACCAAACCTTGTCCCACTAGAATCTAGTCTGTTCTGGCCCCAAGCACTCTGATAAATTTCTCTGCACTGAGCCTCCAATCTTGCTTTGCAGTGGGGCACACTTAGAGGGTTGGAATTGTGCCTCCTCCGCTGGCTGGCCGTGTGACCTTAGTCAAGCGACTAAGCCATTCTATACCCCACTTCCCTTGTTTATAAAGGACCTTAATAACAGCACCTGTTTTGTGGGGCCTAAATGAGGTGATACAGGTAAAGGCTACATACAGTGAGCTTTCAATAAATGTTAACTTCTGCTCTGTGGTGGTCTCCCAGTTTCTTGCCTTTTCTTTGAGACCTAGAATCATGAGACTTAGGCTGAAGACTCATCTCTAACTTCCTGGCTCTGTAACTCTGGATAAGTCCCTCAACCTATCTGATCTTTCATTTTCTCTTATGAGAGGTGCAGACACACCACCTTCAAGGGCTCTTGTCAGATGAGAGCTGATTGGCTGTGTAAAAGCACCATATCCGTGCTGTTGCTATGCAAATGGACTCAGGTGTTGGCCAAGGACGCAGGAAGTGTGCCCTCCCCACAGCAGCTCCTCTCAGCATCAGGGTCTGGCTTTATGGCACAATGGCTCACATCTGCCAGCACGTCAGCACACAAACCTTTCATTCTTTTCCTGTTAGCTTCCCTGAGTTTCCTTCTGTGAGTCTATTTCCACTTTTTCCCCACAATATCGATTTGCTTAATACCTTCTGCCCCACCCCCACCAACATGCACCTGTGCACACATATACATACCAGTTGGGGGGGGCCTCCATCAACATGCAGGTATTGAGGAGGAAGAGGAGGTTTCAAAGAACTTTCTGAAAATCTGGGATCTTGGCTGGACTTAGTCCATTCTTTCTCAGCAGCTCCTGATTGGGTTGGGGTGGGGTGAGGTGTGGAGTCCATCTTATCATTATTTTATCCAATAATGGAATTTTGGATCTTTGGAATTAGTAATGCAACTCCTTTATATTAGCATGGAGGAAACTGAGATTGATAGAAGAGAAAGATTCATCTGAGATCATATATTTGAGTTTCCATGGATCTGGTATCTTTCTTAGGTTGGATTCCCCAAAAGCAAGTTCTGAGACAAGGATTCATTGCAAGTGATTTATTAAGGAAGAGCTTGGAGGAGAAATTGGATGGGGGTGAGGGAAGCAGGACAGGGAAGGCAGGAAAACCAGTGAGTGTGTGGTTTCAGACAGAGTGCCTGGGAGGTTCCGATCATATAGGGAATCTTGGGGGTGGGGGCTGTCTGTCAGGACTGGAGACAATGGCTGAAGGCTGAAGGTCAGGACTGGTCACAAGAAGGTGTGGGGATTGCAAGGGGCCTAACCTGCCAGGTCTGCCTGCTGTCTGCACCTTCCGGCGCAGAGCCACAAGAAAGGCTTCTAGTGAGAGTCAGGGATGGCACCTTAAGGCAAGTCACAGAAGATGGGGACAGGTGCCTGGAAATGATAAGAAGGATTCCTGGGAATCTGAGTAAGCACTGACAGGGTCTGAGTACTTGTCCCCTTTCTGAGTGTTTTTTTTCCTTTATCTCCATAATTCTTGGCCTGTGAGCAAGCACTCTATAAATAGTTCCCTCTCCTTCATTATTGGTAGATGTGTAATTGGGTTTCACCACTTTGGGAAAGTTCATCATTCTCTCCAAAGTTTCAGTAGCTTATGCCCCAGAAATCTGCCCTCTCAGTTTGAAAATCTTTCTTGGGCATGAGAAATCATGAAAGAGTGTTCAGAGCACAATAGCCCCGAGTGAAACCAACCACGTGCCCATCAGCAACACCATGCACACATGCATAAGTTACAGTAGATCCACATGATGCAATGTTGTAGAGGACTGAAAATAAACTACAGCTTTAAGCAAAGGCATGTATGAATCTCAAAGAAATGGTGTTAAGACACTACAAAAGTGCACATGATCCATTTACATAAAGTTAAAACAATAGGCAAAATTAACTGCAATATTTAGGGTTGCAGGTACAGACAGTAAAACTCTAAAACAAAACGAGGGAGTGACTACCACAGAAGTTAACCTAGCGGTTTCTCTTTGGAAGGCAGGGGACAGAGGGAGAAGTCATCGGGAGGACGGTCAGGGCTTCCAGGATGCTCAGGATCTCTCTCTTGCCCTGGGGAGTGGTTACGACAAAGCTTACTTGGTGATGAATCAAGAGGTATGTATCTGCTTTGTATATTTTTCTGAATATGTAGTATATTCCATAACCAAAAAAAGTTAAAATATATATAAAGTACTTTTTAAAAAGTTTTAATTCCCCCTTTCCTTCTACTCTTGTAAAAACTCTTTCATTGTAGCAAATATACAAAAACATAAAACTTGGCCACTTAACAATTTTGTATATAACTCGGTGCGTTAAGTACACTCGCAATGTGCGCAACGTCTGCCGCCGTCCATCTCCAGAACTGTTGCATCGCCCCAGGAGAAACTCTGTGCCCGCAGAGCCGTAAGTCCCCATTGCCTTCCTCTTCCAGCCCTGAGAATGTCGTCTGCTTTCTGTCTCTACAAACTTGCCTGTTCTAGGAAGCTCATGTAAGTGGAATCACACACTTGTTTTTTTTGTATCTGGAATATTTTACTTAGCATGTTCCAGGGTTCATCCAGGGTTCATCAGAATTTCATTCCTTTTTATAGATGAATAATATCCCATTGTATGCACAGACCACATTCTGTGTCTCCACGTTGATGAAGACTCGGGTCGTTTCTATGTTTTGGCTGCTGTGATCAAGGGTGTGCAGATATTGGTTTGAGCCTGGCTTTCAGTTCTTCTGGGTGTATGCCTAGGAGGAGACTTACTGGATCCCCTTCTGATTCGAGCCAAAGCAATGGGACTCCTTTCTTCACGAGATTTTTGGCATGAATTCCAGCCATGGGGGGACTGGCTAGTGGAGGTCTGAATGAGGCAAGGAAGGGAGAGAATCTCCCAGGTTCGGTCACTCATGACTGAGGATTCTCGGGTTCTGTGCAGGCGCACTCACTGTGACCTGGCATGGCCCTCACACCCACTGTGCCCGGTGGCCCCACTGTTCCATGGGAACAATAACTCCTTGTTAGGGGGGAAGAGAATAAACAAGAACAAGTGGGAGATGTCAGAGACCTTAGAGAGGCATCTTAGTGTAGATCAAAAAATAAAGTGGGATGTGCAATGAAACCAAACTGTACTGTGATCCACCCTGGCGAGATGGGGGGAAGGGCAGGAGGGAGTGGAGGTGGTCAGGAGACAGGGAAGGGGCAGGAAGAGAGGAGGGGGCAGTGCAGAGGGGTGGCAGGTGAAGGAAGTAAAGAAAGGAGAAACTGAAGAAGGGGGAGAAGAGGACGAAGAAGAAGGCAGTGCAGAGAAAGCCGACTCTTCTGCAGAGAAGAAGGGGCTGGAGCCGGCACCCCTGGGCAGCAGCAGGCTCTGGAGGAAAACGCCAGGTTACTCTCAGTGACCCGCACTCCAGAGCCTGGAGTCACAATCACAGCAGCACTGAGGGAAGCCGGCGTGTTTAAATCGGTGAACAGCACAGTCGTCAGCCTGGCCCTCCCGAAGCCCGTTCCCACCTAATACATAATTGACAAGGACGACTTTTATCAAGACGTTCTGGCCTGCCGTGTAATAAATGTGTATCGTCCACTCTTTATCACCCATTACCTCATTAAAATAATTGTCCTAATTTCATTGTTAAAGTGATTAATAGGGCAAGAGTTAAAGGAAATTAATACTCAAAAGGAAGGATAACTGCAGCCGAAAAATAGCTCCTCTGAATTGGTCTGGTGGTAAAGTTAGGGATTTTGTAGTTAATGAGGCTTGGAGAGTTAAATATAGAAGAGTCCAGGAGAGTGGCCCAGTGTGAGGGATGGAGAGCAGAGTGGGAGGGGCGGAGCCCCAGGGAGAGGATGAGAAGCAGAGGGGAGGGACAGAGACCTGGCTGGTACCCACCTCTGTGAGCCTCCAGGCCTCTCAGACCCCCAGCGCCCAGTGCAGTGCCTGCCACCCGTTCCTCAAAGCCCTCCAACCGCAGCCTGGTCCAGCGCTCTGCGTGGACAGCCAGCAAGGAGAGATGTGGGGGTTCTGCTGACTGCGGTGCTGGCCTGAGGCTAAACTGTTTTCAAAAGAGTCAGAAAAAACCAGGAACAGGCTGCTGCTGCACTTCCGCCACTCAGAGCTGGGTGAGGGAATCGGCAGGTCGCTCCTTTCCTCCTACGTCCAGCAGGCTCCTTCCACCCCGTGTCCCTGCTGTGGCGAGAGCCCCTGCGCCCTGACCAGGTGGCTGCATCTCCAGGGCAGAACGGGGTGGAGGTGCCTAGGAGGCTGTTCCGAGCCCACTTTTCCATCGCCAGAAGTGACCTGGGGATGGGGAGCTGCGGTTCCCTTTGACAATTTCCTCATTCATTTAATCATTTGTCTCAAGTTTATCAAGCTTCTGTGATATAGCAAGTTCTACTTTAAAAGCTGGGTATATAAAGGTAGAAAAACTTGGCTCGTTGACTCAAACGGTCCCAGTCCAGTAGAGATAAAGACATGCGCAGAGGTGATTGCCACGCAAGCATTTTCTGTTTGACGGTAGCTGTCTTGCAAATGTGTGTGTATATAGTAGCACTTCAGTCCTCAGCTATTAATATTTTTTTCTTATATTCTCAAAGTTCTCGTAGGCTCTCAACCAACGCAAACTTCTTAAAGAATGTTTTGTGTGTCTTGAGTGATGGGATACTGTGGCACCTTCAGCTCCTGACCTGCGGTGTGTGCTATGCTCCCGACTCTTTATTTTGTGTCCCCTAAAACAGTTGTGAGACTTGGAGCTCCCTGAGGTGCACCGCGATGGTGGGGCTCTGCTGCAGAGAGAGGGGAGCATCAACCACCATGGGACACGAGATGTGAGCTCCACGGCCATCCGAGGTGCCAGTTAAGGGACGGGTGCAGAAGCAGAAAGTGACAATGAGCAGGCCACCCGGGAGAGCGGCAGACCTTTAACATTCTGAAGGACACGGTAAATGTCCTGGGGAGAGTGGCCAACGTGGTATGAGAGAAGCTGGAAGAAATCCTGATTTAAGACATGAGACAGGAAGAGAACGGAAGAGCTCCGTGTCCCTGGAAACCACCCCCCACAGAGACGATGCTGGCGGGACCCTGCGGTGCTGCTGCTTCAGGTCTCACCCGAGTGAGCTCCGGCCAAAATCGGCTGTGTGGGTCTGACCTCGGGGTAGGTCTGCGCAAGTCTGGGCTCTCAAAACCCACCTCAGCTGATTCTAATATCCTTAGGCTTTAATATCTACGGTGTTCACACAGGTTACTGACGTATAAAGTCAATGTAACAATATCAGTAATGCAAAGATTTCATCAGATTTGTTTCAAAGAAAGATTTGTTTTAATTTAAATATTCCCTTTGAAATATGGGTATGGAGGTAATCAAATGTATGAAAATCGAAGTGAAAAAAATCTCCTATGTGCTTTATTGTTGAAATTCTATCAGTTCAGAAATAAATATATATTTATTATTGCAAGATTAAAACAGTGCAACAATTCCTGATCATTTTGAAAGCTGTTAATTTTTTTGTGCAAAATCATTATCCAGATACTCCAAAGAATTTTTTAAAAAAAGGAATTAGAAAGTGTGTTAGCTAGATCCTAAAGTTCTTTAGGAAGAACTTTATATCCTTTTGGACATGAAAATATTTGTAAACATTTAAATAACAATACAAGCTAAATACAGATTAGATTGTGTCATAATTCTTGTTTTTGGTAGAGTCGTTTGGTGTATTAGCATCCGTAACACCGAGCAAAAGGGACTCTAGCATTTGTATTCAGTGTTTCGTCTTTAAGTTCCATTCAGGCCACCGGTCCTCCCATGTGCGAATGCTTCACGTGTTGCAGTTTGACTTGGAAGTAACATGTCAGTCTCAGGATTGTGCAAGAAAAACCGCAGAAACCATGTGCGACAGTATCCATGATAAATCACTGTCTGTCCAGACATAGTGAAGAATGTGAGTCTGAAAGTGGAACACGGTTCTGGCAGTAACCAAAGCACACCCGGCGGTCTGGTCTTTCTCCCACCGTCCACCTGCATGTGGTGACGAGGGTGGGTCCTCACGGATTGTTCCTGAACCACGATGTTGAACTTCTGAAATTCAACGAGTGTAAGTTTGAAACATACAATTGTAATAACAAGGGTCTTGGGGTTGCATGCCAGATTTACCCCCAAATTCTAGTTGTTTTATGACAGTGATGTTTGGTCTGGGCCCACTATTGACTTGAACATTGGGTATTTGGCCAGAACGTGGATGCTGCCAGTGTGCTCACGTGCGGAGTGATAGCTGCGCTCACAGACAGGGTCGCAGCATGGAGGGAGTTCCATCTGGAAGAATCAGGGAACGCTTCACACAGAAGCCAAAACAGTCTGGGAGGACGAGCTCAAAGTGTGCCCCAAGGACAACGAGACGGGGTCAGCTATTCTAAAGGAAGAGGGAACCATTAAAAACAAAATCTTGGATGTTTTTGAACGTCAGTCACCACTTTGGTATTTTGTACATACGTTTTTTTCCTTTTCTCCCAAACCAACAGGATACAGTAGGGACTTTCTCCTTTTGTCAGAGGAGCTGATGGGGCTCACAGAGGCGGAGGGACTGCACCTTCAGCCTTGAAAGACTCCCGGCCTCACGGGAATAAGCCTGACAATGGCCATATTCCCGTGCTCCAAACTCCCCCATGCCTGGGGTGGGGTGAGGGCCTGCCCTGGGCCTGTGGAAGCTGTTGAGGGTGTTGGGACTTTACTTGCCTGAGGCCTGATTCCTGTCAGACCCAGGGCCCGTGACCTTATTCCTAACCAGGGACCTTATTTCTAACTCAGCCAGAGCCGTGCTCCCCAAGGGTGCCGTTTTCTTATTCCAGACAGGGCAGAAGTGTCATGGGCGCCAAACAGAGCCCGGGCTTTCTTTGCGTCCCAGCGGGTCGCCCTGCAAAGCCCTCCTCTAATAGCCCGATTCTCTTTAGAGAGATGCTTTTCTTTTTTCTTTGGTTTTCCTTTTTTCCCTTTCGTCTCTTCTGGGGAAGGCCCACTGCCTGGCACAGCTATTGTGTTTGGAAATGAGCCTCCTGGGCTGGTGAATAAATTGCATTTTATCCCTTCCTGTCACTTCTGGTTGGGGGAGCATCAGAAGATGAAAGCTGAGACTTCAAAAGCGTTTCTTTTGACACTGGGTGGCATTTCTTATTTCCAAGCCCACAGCCTCAGCGGCACTGGCAGGAGCCACACCCCAGCCATCCTTGGAGGATATTCTCAGCCTCTTGGGTCAGCCACCTGGAGGTCACTGTCCTCACCAAATCAGCAGAAAGGGCAGGGTTCCATTCTTGGCAAAGCGCCACTGGTAGCTGGTGGCTCTGTGCTCCTGGGAGGAAGGTCAGTCCCCTGTCTGGAGTAATAGAGCAGCTGGATCTGTATGGTGTCATTCAACCGTGCACAGCGAGGCCACATGCCGAATGCCATCATGGGGGGAATAATAAGACTCTGACGCAGCATTTCCCTGGGTGGTGGGTCTCGTTCCTCGTCCTCCCTCCACACTAGCCCAGCATCTACCTCCGGGCTCCCTGCTGAGTAGTCTCTCAAATTTAGATTCATGACCTGCTCTCTTCATTCTTAGATGGGCATTGATGGAGGTCCAAGACCAGGGAAATCAGTCACCCACTGATCGAGCAGAGATCCCAGGCCCTGAAAGGCAAGTGCATCTCTATCATCTCTGTCTAGAGGGGCTGAGTGAGCTGGAGGAACTCCAAGGTGCGAAGTGGCTCCTGAAATGGGCAACATTTCTGCAAAGTGGCCAGAATCTTTCCCTTCACATTGGCTTCCACATTGCTGGGGGACAGCCCACTCATGAAGAAATCCTGTGGACTTAACTTCAGAGTGTTTCCTCCTAGCAGTGTTGGGTGCAGAGGTAAATCATATTGCATCCAAAAGGCAACACATACAGAGAGGTTGACAGTGTGACCTCGGAGTCAGAGAACTCAGGAATTAAATTCTGGCTCTCTCGCTTACAAGCTGAAGATGGGTAGTATGGAGACCTCAGTCTCCACTTCCCATACAATGGGGAGAATAGTAGCACCTGCCTCT
Organism: Micronycteris hirsuta; assembly: GCA_004026765.1. Classification (NCBI taxonomy): domain Eukaryota; kingdom Metazoa; phylum Chordata; class Mammalia; order Chiroptera; family Phyllostomidae; genus Micronycteris; species Micronycteris hirsuta. Next base: position 142,433 of record PVJI01000479.1, on the reverse strand, counting down.
GTTGCTGAAAAGGTTGAGTGGAATCATTTGTGTAAAGTGCCCAGCTCAATGTCTAGCATTTGTTGATGATCAATAAATGGTTATTTTTTGTTGCTCATCAGATCACAAACTTGAGACGAGATGTAACAATGGATAGAGCACAGACTTTGGAGATGGAGGAACTGAACTTAAATCTCACTTCGATCTCCTGGGCAAGCTGCTTATGATAAGAATAACCACCACCAGCCACAGCTCCCATTTATTAAGTATTATTCTGTGCCACGTGCTTCATCTGAGGTACCATCTCATTATTCCTTACAAGGGGTTCTGCCGCTTTCTCAGGGTTTTGCTGCTAGAAGCAGAGATGAGATTTAAAGCTAGGTTTGTGAACTTAGTCCCTGCTCTTAATCACTGCACGGCCTCACCATATAGTTTCCTCTAGCTTCTCTAAGCCTCAATTTCCTTATATGTAAAATGGGTTAATAATGCCTGGCACTAGTTTTAGAATGAGAATTAAAGAGGATACCACAGGTAAGACTCCCTCTAAATAGGGGTCTTTCTACTATGCATAACTTCAAGAGGCAACATTTAATATTTAAAAATTCCAATTTGCAGTCATAGACTCTGGGGTTGGGGAGAGATTTCATAGGATCATCTAACTCCAACCTCCTTCAACCCTGATAACCAGAAGGGAGGCAGCTGGCAGGCCTAGTGTGAACTGCCTGGTCTCCAGGAGAGGCAAGGACAGAGTGTTTCAGAAGGCAATGACCATGTCCAACCAGGACTTAAAATTATATTAGGGAAATTTATGAAGCTGAACAGTCTAGGTCCCAGGCTTCCCACTTTTGCATTCCTCCTGCAAAACTCATCCTGGTTGGAGAGGACTTCTGCTGCTTTCGTAGTGATGCTATGAGTTTTCTGTGCTTTGGGACACACTACCTGCTTGTCCTCACCTGACTCTGACTCCCTCACAACTCAGTGACTGCGGAGTTGATGTTACCTGGGATACCCCTCAGCGGCCCTTTCCCCAAGAGCCTTCTCTGGGCTGAGACCATAGCTTCTGTTTTGCTGATGGGAAAAGGGGCCTTGGAAAGAAGACCAGAGGGGCTGTTGTGGCTCCTTATTGATGGAGCAGGAGGTTGAGAACAAAAGAGCAGGAAGGGTCTTTCCTCAGTGCTGGTCCTACCCTCCGCTTTGGTCTCCCAGGGGAGGATTGGACACTTGTCTAGCCTCAGGCCCCTGAGGTTCACAGGGGCAGCAGAAGCTGTGTGAAACCTGCAAGCCGTCATACGTCACCACACACGATACATTCACAGAGGTGGAAAGCAAAAATCCTGATGACTATGCAGCGGTGAGAAGTCAAGTTTCCGGAACTGCAATGAGCAGCCTTGTGTTAGAGTTTTATGTCATTTGCTTTCAATTCCATTTAGTTATTTCTTGTTTTTATACCATGTTTTATTGATATCCATTCTTGAATGGTTTAGGCTCAGTCATGGATCTTTTCTCTTCCCATCTTTTGCCTAATGAGCACGCAAAGGTTCACATTATGCAAACACCGCAGAAAAGGGTTTTGAAGCATCATGGTTCTTCGATCCCTCTCTGTCTCTCTCAGAAACGAGTACTTATTATTCTCAAAGCAGGCAGGGGACACAGCCACACAATTTGGGTGTAGTTCAGAGTCCGCAGGTGGCTGGCTTGCCTGGGCCAGGCTGCCCCTCTGGCCTGTGTAACTCTGGGGAGCTCAGCCAACCACTGTGCTCACCAATGGAATGACTAACAGACTAGAGAGTCCCCTGCTTGGAATTGTGGGTTCTTTAAGGAGAAAGAGAGGAGAAACAAAAGTGTTGTCTCTGGGGCTCTGAGGCTAATGAGAACAGGTTTGGAAGTGGAAACAAAGTGGGGAGCAGAGCCTTCTCCATCCCTGCTGCCCCCACCGTGACTCTCAGGCCTCTCACCTGAGAGACTGCCAGAGCCTCCCACTAGGCTGCCTGCCTCCATTGGCCCTTCCAGCACTGAAAGACCCTCCTAAATGCCACAGCCATTGAGCAACCCCCAGCTCTGCACTCTGGGGCTCTGCCATCCCTGACCCCCTCTGTGTGAACCATGGGCCTCGCTAACAGCCTCGGAGCCAACCAGGCCCAGTTCTTCGCTGTGCTGGTGCATGCTGGGTTCACTGTCAGCTCCATTTGGTCGGCCAGTCGTCCTATCCCTGTCGAAGGGCTTCCCATTTAGGTCAGCCTCTCCAGGCCAGCGCCAGCCCCTCCACCTCCTGGCCCACTCCAGCTACTGATGCCCATTCTAAACTGTGGCTACTTGGATGACCTATTCAATGTTTCTTATTGATACTGTGTTCTGAGTGTCTTGTCTCTTGATGAAGTTTGCAGAATAAGGTGTGAATAGAATCTGACTATGAATCCATTTTATACTGTTTGGGCTTAGGCAAGTTGCTTATTCTCTCTGTGCCTCTCTTTCCTCATCTATAAACTGGAGATCGTGACAGTACCTAACTCAGAAGGGTGTTGTGAAAACTAAAGGAGTTAATTTTGCAGAGTGCTTAGAATAGTGTTTGGCACATAATAAATCCTATATACATGTAGGTTTTTATTGTTATTAGTTCCAAATAACAGAATGAATTAGAGTCAGAGAGATTTCCAGAGCTCTTTGGGGCTGAAGCAGAAAATGACTCTTGCTCCTGCTTCTCCTTGCACCCCTCCCCCGCCTGCCATGTGCCGAGAGACTGGTCAGTGGGAGCAGCATCCATGAGGAAAAGCTGTAAGCAGAACTTTGGAAATGTGCAGTTACCAACACTCCCTTTGTGCTAAGAGCCAGCACAGACTAGTCCCGCCCACTCAGCTGAACTTGACCTCCCTTTTCTCCCAATGAATGGTCTGTCAGACCACAGGCACTGGAAGCTTTCCTTCGGGCACTGACCGGGTGAGCGTCGGCCTGGGGGGCTGCACAGTGCGGCAGCACAGAAGGTGCTGCAAGTACGCCTGAGCTTAGGTCGCCCACGGGATGGAATCAGACTCTGGGGAAAGGTGAAGATGGGTCACTTATGAGAATATATCCTTCACCTGTGCCCCGAACCTCCCAAATTTCCACACACACTCATTCTCATCAACAGAGAAAATACAAAGAGCTGCCTCCTCTTATCCCACTCATCCACAGCAGTGGTTCTCGGCTTTGGCTGCCCATTAGAATCACTGGGGAAGATTTTTAAAATCCTAATTCCCAGGCAGCATACTAGACCAATGAAATCAGAATCTCTGGGCGTGGGACCCAACATCCTTCAGTACTTTTAAGGCTCCCAGGTGGTTCCAATGTGCAGCCAAGTTTGAAAACTCTATTAGGAGCTCATTCGTTCGCTCGACTCTAACACCTCAGATGACTCAAGCTATGCCACCAGCCTCACATGCTCACCCTCTCTGTCCCAAGCTTCTCGCTACTTAATTGTATCCCCTCTTGCATAACTGATTGGTGCTCAGAGAACATTCCAAGTTCTGAACTCTTGTTTCTTCCCTCCCAATTTTCCTTTCATTTTGAGCTCCTTCATCCCTATCTTTGGACCTTGGTTCAGAGCTTGGTTAATCTTCTCACCTTTTCCCTTACCATCCCCATAGTGCACAGACATTCCATTTGTGCCACATTAACTGGTGTTTATGTTGCTTTATAAAAATGTTATTTGTTCTAAGCTTTGCGGGTAGAAGGAACTATGTCTTCTGTTTTGGATTTGTTTGTATATCTTATATCTTCCTAGAGGACCTGTTGACTACCAGTAAATGTAGTTGCCCAAAGACAGAGACAGAGACAGAGGAAGGAGCTCACTGGCCATCTGTGGTTTAGACAGGCCAAGCAGGGCCTCCAAAGGCCGTAGGGTCTCCCAGCACTCTAGTCTAAGGGCGCACTGTGCCAGGCATGGGGACAGAAAAGTCTCCGTGCCCTTCTGCTTGACAAGGGCCCTTTCTCTTCTGAGTGTAAATATTTAAGGAACCCTGAAAATGTCTTCTGGGAAGCTCTGTGGATGTTACTAACAAAGGGGGAAGCTTAATAATAGTCACCACTCACTGACTACTCAACTTTGTATCTGGTGCTTTAGATACAAATACAGTGTTCACAATAATTATATTATTTAAATGTTTCTGAAATGTTATTTGCCCAAGGTAAATGGCAGAGCTCCAGAGGACCGTGCAGTCTTTTAGGAACCAGGTATTTGCAAAGCCAACTTCAGGTAGAGAGAATCAGGAGGGTGTCTTTGTCCTCACTCCCAATCAACCTTCTTCTTCGTGTTTGATGACAGCAGCCTAGGCAAGGGCTTGACAGTTGCCCTGGTGTTGTTTGCATCCCTGTCCTCGATGGAAGATGATTTGACTTTGGGTGATGGACACACAAAGCCGTATTCAGATCATGTGTCATAGAAATGTACATCTGAAACTTATATGAACCAATGTCACCCCAATAAATTTTTTAAATTGTATTAAAAATGTAAATTATAAATAACCCACTGAAGAAACCTGAGCTTTAAATTCAAGTAACATATTTACTCATTAAAAAAAAAAAGAGGAACACAAAGCTACATTCTTAGTAGCTTTGGGAAAACAGAAGTCAAAAGTAAAATCTATCTTTATGTGTGTGTACAGTTGACGCTTGAACAATGAAGGAGTTAAGGACATTGACACCCCACACAGTCAGAAGCCCACATATGACTTTTGACTCCCCCAAAACTTGACTACAGTCACCCGTAGGTATCCTCAGGGGTATTGGTTTCAGGACTCCCTATGGATACCAAAATTTGAGGAAGCTCAAGTCCCTTATAGAAAATGGCCCTCAGTATCCATGACTTGTCAACTGCTGACAGACAATACTGTTACTGATCCAAGGTTTGTTGAATCTGTGGATGCAAAACTCAGGGATATAGAGGGATGACTGTGTACTTACTGAATAAAATTCAGCCACAAGTGACGCCACACAGTCGAACTCCACATGCTCAATGCTCACCTATCATCATCACTGTAGTATTGTCATCATCATCATCATCATTGTCTAGTAAGGACCAATTGGTTATTAGTAAGAGAAACTAACTCAGGCTAGTGTAGGGAAAATAAGGGAGATGCTAGGCTAAAGGGTTGCCTTGTGACAGCCAAAGAAAGGACTGTAACTGGGCCCCAGGAAGGAAGGGGCCAGTGCTGCCAGCGTCCTCTTTCTGCCATTGCTGCGTCGCTCTGCTTGTCTCCTCTTGGACCGGCAGGCCTGCTTTCTCTGCTCCCCGTTAAGCACTGTGCATGGTTGCCCAGAGCCCTGGAGTTTGCCTGTTACAGTCCTGGCAGCCTAGAAAGCTTAATTGTGCTCTTGGCCCCATTTCTAAATTTGTAGAGTTGAGCTTTCAACCGGCTCATATCAGGTCATATGCCTCCTGATGTCACCTTTTCCCATGTGGTGTTCTGGAGGGGGACATACCATGTCTCTGGGTAGGAAGTAAGATTCAGAGAGAGCAAATATGATTGTGAACCAGTAGAATGCCCCAACAAGTAGTTATAATAGTAAAAACTACATTTTATCGATGCAGATTTTGGTTTAATGGTTTTTATATTTTTCTCTCATTCCCACAACAATCAGTCAAAGTAGGTCTTATTATTCCCATTTTCTGGATTTTCCAGAGAAGAATATTAGAATTATCAAACCGTGGAACAGTGATTATGGTGGCAACAGAGAAAATTCTGGAATCTTCTTTTTTTAGAAACACAGTTGAGCTGTATGTCAGGCATGTTTATTCCACAGCATTTGCTCCTGGAGGTGAGGTGTAGAATGTGTGTGTGTACGCCTCTGTGGGTCTGTATGTACTTACTTTTTTCATGGCTGTGCGTGTCCTGAGATTCTGAGAATGCTCATTTTTCGGTGGGTAGAGAATGTTCAGCTGGAGGCCGCCAGCCTGGGTCAGCCTGGAGCCAGTGGCCTGGCAAGAGTGGACAAAGATGCTCTTTATCCTTCAGGAATGCGGTGACCTCACGATGGCTTTCCTCTGCTGGCTTGGGTTTCTGTTAAGCATAAGGGAGAGAGATCTTGGTTTGGGGCTCTGTGACTGCTCACATAGCCTTCGGTAGCCCTTTCCTCCCCGTGGCTGGAAGCCAGGAGCTCTGCTTTCCCTGCCATGAGCCTGCAGTGGAGCTTGGGCTGAAGCTGAGTTTCCAGCAGACAGTGGCACAGGACACTTGAAGCAGAAAGATCAAGGGCTTGAGAAGGAGACCTGGTCTCTGCCTGGCTTTCTCTAGCTGTTTGTGAGATTCTTTTCAAATCATGTCACCCCTTCCAATCTTGTTTTTTCTCATCCATGATGTGAAGGGCTAGGGGATGTTGCGTGAGACACCTTGGAAAGTGAATGCTCTTACTTATGGCCGCTCCGCCGCTTCTCCTTGTCCTTTAGGGAAAACCATGGCTTGGAATGAGTGAAGCAGGTGAGCATAACGGTCTCTCTTAGGAACGTGCAAGGTACAGGTACAAAGAATGACATCTGAGTATAGCTTTAGGCTGGAGATGGAGGGGCTCAGGTAGGCTGTGGGTAAGATAATTTTTTTGACAAGGAGAATTAGAAAGTCACAGACTACCTGTGTCACTAACTTTCATCTTTGGGGCTCAGCTCCTGCAGCTATAAAAGGAAATTGCTCAACTAGATGGTTTCCAAGGATCCTCTCAGCTCTGACATGCTACATGACTCAAGCAGCCTGAGGACTCCCATCCTTTAGAAATCTATCCCTCCACTTATGCTATATGCTTGCTTTACACACACCTGTTTTCTAGTCTCTAATGATCCGATCATCATGGCAAGAGAAAGAATATTTGTGTCGTGTGTGTGTACATGAGAGAGAGAAAGAGAGAGAGAGAAACAGTGGGTGCTGAGGGAGAAGACATGAGAATGAGATTTCAGAGCCTCCTGGAATCTGTCACGCATTAATTGGTTCTCATAAACCAAAGCTATCAACCCTTCCACAGAAAACACAAGTCTGGGTAATAAAACAGAAATAATGGTCTGAGTTGTTTAAATCCTTCATATTTCAGGCCACAATCACCCTATTTGACCCCAGAGCTCGAAGCAGATGTTAGTTCCGGGAGCAGCAGCCAGTTCCCGCTGAGTCCCCATGCTGGCTGGGGCCACTGGCCTCAGGGCTCAGGCTCCCCCTGTTGATGTTATGCCACCGCCCCTTGTTCCCCATCTTAGTCCTCCTTCATTCTGGTCATTTAAACAGCATCAGTGCTTTTGACAAAGAACCAAAGGTAAATGGCATGAGCGTGTGCCTCATGTAAATGTGCAAAGTGTGTTTGTAAGGGCGGCTCCTTTTCACAGGCGGAGCCACTATTTGGGCCCTACATTGCAAGCGGAATAAAAACCTGGTTATTTCATTGAGGTACCTTTTCTTTATAATTTTCGAATGGTATTTTATGAGGATACTCAAAAGGATTAAGTCGAGAAGAACTGAACTCTCACATCTGAAAATAAACTGTACACAGATACAAAGCTTCAGTACTGCCAATTACAAAGAATATTCAGATGCAATGGCCCTACGGTGCTGGTGTTAACTACCAGTGTCTCTTTTTAAGGATGGAGGGGTGGGCGACTGGGGTGGGTGTGGGGCAAAGGCAGGCAGTGACTGTTGCTGACCTGGCCTGAACTTGAGCCTCTTCCTATCTGACTCTGAGTCTGTTCTCCCGTCATCTCTGTACCTCAGCTTGGCATCCACCAGGAAGGCTTCTTTGGGGCATTAGGGATTGTGGATATTTCTCAGTGTCTGTCTGCAGCTGCTCAATATTCAATACATATAAGTGGTCTGGCCAAATAGAATTCATCAATCATACTACTTTCCTCTTTCACCTTCAATTTTCATTCCTAATTGTTTGTATGCAGACCTCCACACCACAGGCTCCTCAGAATGCACACAAATGTAAAAGCCTCTGAAAAATTGTTTTTGCTTAGAATGTCTTCTTTGGTGGTGGGAGGGCTTTTATGATCTCCTGAGGTGTTGGCTGGGCTCCGTCTGCCTTCTGAGCTTACCGATGTGTACGAAAGACTTCCCATTTTCTTCAGAAGCCCCTTCCTTTGTGGTTGTTTTCTCTGTCTCCCTTTGAATCAATTCCACTGTCCCTGTCCCCTCTCCCTCCCATCCCATCTCCCACACCATACACCAGAGAGGTTCAGCCTTCTAGTTATAAAATAAATACATCACAGAGATGTGCTATACAGCATAGGGAATAGAGCCAATAATATTGTAATAGTGACAGATGGTTACTAGCTTTAATATGGTGATCACTTCATAAAGTACATAAGTGTTGAATCCCTATGTTGTACACCTGCAACTAATATAATATTGTGTCGATTGTAATTTAATAATAAGAAAATCTGCCCCTTATAGCAAATTCCATTTCACCAACACGTTGCTGTTTATTTTTTCTTAATTTCAATTGTGTGAAGGAACTTTAACATGAAATGCTGAGGGACCACACCTCACTTATTTATAAAGCTAACCATCAGGGTAAGATTATAAATAGCAAATTTAAATGTTCTTGGGTTTGGTGAGTTGTGTGGGTACAAGTTGCCTGTATCTGACTCTCACCCAGGCTCTCAGAAGCATCCTGGACCTCCCTGGATCAGAGAGCTCTGGATGGATGAGGCTGAGCTTACACAAGACAGTGACAGCTCTCGGCTCCTGCGATCACCCTCTCATCACATCTACTGGCCCCGGCTTTCCCCAGCAGACTCCAGCCCACTGTGGCACCTAAGGGACTCTCCTCGCCATTCTTCGTTACTCCGTGGCTGCGCAGCTGTGACCACCAGCTCCCCGGCCAGAAGTGCCTCTGCAGGAGCTTAATTGATTAATAATCCAGTTTGAAACCTAGCAAGTCACTTCAGCAAATGGACCCATTTCCCCCATAGATACCTGTATTTCAGTTTCCATCTTTTTTCTTTTTCTTTCTTTTTTTTGGGGGGGGGGCATGTATGAGGATGTCTCATGGATCAAAAAGGTCAGTGTGGGTCTGGAGAATGCTCATGCGGCAATGGGTCAGAACAGAACGTCAGTGACAGGGGACAGAGAAACAGTGGGAAAACACTGGGACGTTCCTTGGGGACAAGAAACATAAAATCCAAAAAGGGAAAAGAGGTCAGAAGTCACATTAGAAAAAAATTACAGGGAATTATTGATTCAACCAAGAGTAAAAGCTGTATTAAAAAGACAAAAAAACTGGTATTGTCTGACATTTGGGAAAGAGATTTCATTCTGATCACTCCTCTTGGGTAAAGGGAGAAGGTTCTGATCACCCTGGAGGGTGAGGGGTGCTTCTGCCCCTCGGGCTGGTGCCTGGTGTTCTCTGTGGACAGCTTTGCTTCATGAAGGACGGGTGTGGAGAAAGGTGATTGACAGATCCTCTGACACCGGCGTGGAGCTGCCATGGGGGAGGGCGCAGCAGTGGGCAGATGGAAAGCAGTTGCATGTCCATTGGATAAGGTGACTAAAGCTAGGTTCTGAATCTCCCATACATACTTACAATTTTCTTATTCTTGCATTCTGAAATCCTCACTGTAGTAAAGTTATTTCAAGTCAGCTTGTAGGTTCCCTTTTCTAGGAAGGCTTCCTTGACTCCCCCTCACCCCATCTCATTGGTTTTTCCCCCTCCCTCTTTATTTCCATAACTAAGGTAACAAGATGTTGCAATTTTCCCAGAATAGTTTTGGTTTGCACCTGTTGTCCTTACATAAGCATTAATGGTGCACTTTTTCATTCTCTTAAGTATCCTGGTTTGAACAATACACTGTATGGGCACCCTATCATAACGCTCTGAGTTCCTCCGTATCACAGCACTCATTGATCTACATCTGATTGATCTTAATTCTTCATTAGACTACAAGGTGTTTGAGTATAGGCACCTTGGCTGTCTTGTTCACCGTCAGACTCTGAGCACATAGTACAGAGCAGGTGCCCAAAATCTTTATTAGACAGGTGGATAAATGCCTGTAATCCAACTCAGATTCCCAGGAGTCACCTAGCTGGAAATGCTTCATGCACTGCTCTGAGCAAGATAGAAATTACACAGAGAATAAAGAAATTGATTAGTTATAAATGGTCCCCATCCCCACTGTCAGGTAAACTCATTTATGCCTGTTGGCAGAGTCTATTCCCCTCTGCCACCTGTGGTGTGGTGGTGCCCAGGTGACTCCCCTTTGTGCAGTCACTGTTGTGTCTCAGAGCCACACAGGCATCATCCACACGGATGGCATCCCAGAAATGATGCTGTCCTAAGAGGGCAGCTGCCTGAGAATGAACAGAGAGCCAGAAGGCAGCAGGGCATCCTCCAGCTTTGCCACTCAACAGCTTTGTGATCTCGGTCAAAGCCTGTTACCTCTCTGACCTTGCAAGAGAAAGGGCCCTTCCAACTGTAACCCCCTTGATTCAGTGACTATCCTGGGATTCACTAGTAAAAAGGAGCCCCAGACTGTGAGCCAGGATTATAATAAAATGGGCTGCCTATAAGCGACGCTACAGAGAGCATGAGATTGTCTTTGAAGTTCTCCGCGTGCATGCCCTCCCCCAGCGCAGCGCACCCGGTGCTAGTGCTCAAACCTGGAAACAGCCCCGAAGCCCAGCAAGGCCTTTCCCAGCATTTGCAGCTCTTCCTGCAGAGCCCAACTAATCATCCCCAATGCACTGGTTCTTCTGCCCCTTCGAGGGCCTGGCCAATATGGGAAGCCTTGAGGAGTGCACAGTCCCGGGTAACCAGCCTGGTGTTTACCCAGGTTGGCCTAGAGCAGCTGGGGGAGATTCTGAACTGTGGTTGAGAAAGCATGTGAAGGATGAACCACAGATGTGAGGTAAAGCCATAAATAGGGAAATGGCGACATGAGATCAGAAGCCAGAAATATTTGGTAAAGTTTGGGAAGGCAGAGAGAGCAGTGTGGATGCTGTGAGCCATGGAAATATGTGAGTGACATGTTTTCATGGGTCTGTGGCCATGTGGGAGGCCCAACTGCTGAGAAAGATTGGAACATTAATGGCTAATAAGGGTTTATGTGCTATCATGGTTGGGTTAGTTGAAATTCAGTGGGATTCCTGGAGATGCAGTATGTTACCTCAGAGGGCAGATTCTCAAATGATAGAGTTTCAGATGGTGTGGCAAGCCCAGGAGACGAGATACTTGGGCCACTAAAATCAGACCGTAAAGCTCTGGCTGGCTCTACCTGTCTCTAAAGTTAGAGTTATTAAGACAAACTAAGATCGTGGAGAAAGTTCGAATGAGACAGGTCAAATGTCTTACAGCTTTTTCATCCTACAATGACACTTGAAAGAGGAAGACAACAAGCTGATCATTTGTGAGGGAAGTAAAAGGTCTAGGTCTGTGATTTTAAAAGAGCCCTGAATAGCAGAGAAGGGTGCACATGCCCTGGGGTTCCTTAAGAAATCAGAGGTTCTGGTGGGACCTGCCTTCTTACCTAGGAGTCAGTGGGCTCCTGCTCAGGTGCTATGGAACTGAAGATCCTTGGTTGGGGGTTCCTTCTGAGAGAGAGGCTCTCATCTTTCCCCCTGGCTCTCGTCTTTGTGGCTTTGTGTGCACTTTAAAAGCATCACAGTCCCTGGGACCTTACCAAGGAATCAGCAAAGATGGAGCAGCCCAGATAGCTGCCAGCAAGCTCTCTCAACCCTGGACTCTTCGAATCTTTCTGACAGTTTGGCAATACTTTAGGTAATAGCAGCAGAGCTAATTTGTTAATCTGCCAGAACTCTGTTCAACGTCCCTTTGTGCACTGACACCAGAGTAATAGGAAGGCACGAGCCTGGCCACTGTTTGCCTGCTGCAACTAAGCTGCAGCGTTCTCCGCATAAATCATCTGTGCAAGAAATGGAAGCTTAATAACATAAGTAAAGCACTAAGCAGAAATTGACGGTAAATGTCTTTTTTAAGTCTTAAAGATAGACTCTACTTCACTCATAAAGCCCACTTTGGTATTACTTAATGGCATAAAATACTTTTCTCTGAAGCAGTACCCACTGAGTGATTTTTGATGTCCCCTACCTTCCCCAGCCTTTGTCGGCTGAGATAGCCCAACAACATCTTGCTATTCTCTGCATCCCCAGCCATCTCCTTCCACATGCAACTGGTCCTGGCATCCTGTCCTCACAGGACCCCATACCCTCCCACAGGGCTCATTCTAGCAGCAAAGGCTGGAGGCACACGTGCACCAGGACAGCCAAGCCTGGGGGCTTTGAGCAAACTGGTCACCGAGACCTGGGAACGGAGGCTCTGGAGCGAGTTCAGAGAGACACTGATAGCCTGGATCAGGAGGGCGTGAGCTGGAGGACCTGGTCTCTAGTCTTCCAGAATGGGGGGTGGCTCTGTTGAAATTGTTTCTCAACAGAGCAGCCTCAGGCAGAGCCGAGCCTGCTCAGAGCTTCTGGGCGCTCAGATGAGTCAGGATTCTAGCAGCAAGGACCTCCTGCTTTATGGGTCTCTTCCCAGTTTTCTGTTACTACACAAAACAATTGCCCTAAAACATAGTGATTTGAGACAATAATTTCTCTTAGTTAGCAACTGCATGGTTTGGGAACTCTGGAATTCTAAACCTTCTGACACCATGTGGGGTGAGACCCACTTCCAAGGTGGTTCCTCACCCTCATGTTGGTGGTTCCTGGCTCCCTGGCTTCTGTCTCTGCACAGCATGTCCCATCCTCCAGGACCGCTGCACATGGCTTTGTCTTCTTACAGCGTGGACTCAAGGCTGGTTCCCATGAGGGATGGTTCAAAGCCATCATTCAAAGAGGCACAGGGAAAACTGCAAGGCTTCTGAAGTCCCTGATGTCACTTCTGCTCCATTCCAGTGACCAAGGAAGTCAGTGAGTGCAGCCAGGTCCCAGAGAAGAGGAAGTGTGGACTTCATCTGGGGGTGCACACAAGGAGGGTAGGCACTGATGAAGGCCACCTTGGAGAAAACTACCTCAGCCTCCAGGTCACTCAGACAGGACCACGGCTCTGAGCTGCATTCACTGGTTCTCCCTCATGGTCACCACTGCATCCATGCATACCCACACTCCCAACTGCACATCTTTACAGTTGGTAAATAGTGTGGACCATGGATGCATAATTCATTCAGATTTTTTTATCCTCATCTAAGGACACTTTTTTAAAAAATTGCATTAACAGAGAGGGAGAGAGAGAGAGAGACATTAATGTGAGCGAAACATCAATTGGCTGCCTTCTTGTACATGCCCCAACTGGGGTTCAAATCTACAACCTGGGTATATGCCCCAACTGGCAATTGAACCTGTGACCTTTCAGTCTATAGGATGATGCTCCAACCAACTGAGCCACACTGGTTAGGGTTGGGTGCTCATAGATGTACATTTTCTTTATATATAAAGAAATATATTTTGAAATATACTAGAGTACTTTGTATTAGTTCAATGGACCGAGTGAGACTGAAATGTCACCCTGAGTCTGTGGCTCACATTCTGAAAACCGAAAGACTATGTCTCTCAATAATATGGTTCCAACCTTTCAATTGGCAATGGTCTTTGTGGTGCCCAGAAATCTTCAGGTCTCAGATGAAGATGGAGTCACCAGTTTCTGCTGCGGGTGAAAGGGTGGGAATGAAGAGGAAACCTGAGTTGTACGGATGGGAGAGAGAACATCAAGCTGGTTTATAACTCTGGTTGGCGGCGTGCTTCCACCTCCGCCTCCCTTTTCTTGGTCACATGTGCAAACATGCAGATAAATCAGAGATCAAGTCCTGTGAAGGTGAACCAGCTGAAGGCCTTCTCCAAGCCCACACACAAGTCACAGCTCTCCTGCCAACGTAACTTTTGAGCCTTTTTATGCTAGAAGAATGTCTGCCTTTGTTCTTACCTTGAATTCGTTATCAAGCTTCCCTATAATAACTTGTCCTTGCAAGGCACTATACCTAATTATCCTTAATTCATTCCATTTTTTCTCCTTTTTCCTTAACTGTAGTAGGTGGAGGAAGTCAAGTCAACCACAGTGAACTTCTCATTTCAGTCATTATTTCTTCAATGCCTGACTCTCCTGCTGGAGTGTAGCTCCATGAGCTTTACTTCATTCATTGCTAAAGCAGTGCATCACAAACACGGTATCTGGCACATGGTAGTACTCATTAAATTGTTCTTGAATGAACGGATGAATGAATTTACTCAACAACAGGCATTCAGCAACTCTAATCACGTCAGGTACTGTGCTGGGCGCCAGGGACCCACTGCTGATTAAGACATGGTCCCTGCCCTCCAGGAGCTCCATCACAGCTGTGTGAGTCCATTTCTGTTTCCTGGGTTTTTCTTCCTCAACCCCCAGATCCAGGCGCTGCTCGTAAACTACCCAACCATATGGGGACCATCCTTTCCTGCACAACAGCCCAGATGGTGGCTTCACCAGGCAGGATTATTTAGGGGTGATCTTCTCCTAACCTCCTCCCTCCCCAGCTCTCACTTAATTACCCAGCATGCCTCATAAATAAAAGGGGGAGGAGTTGCCTTCGCCTGGTGAGCATAAATGTTTTCTAAATGATATTATTCCTGCAGCTTCTGAGAGCCTCATAAACATTTCTGGCCCTGAATTTATTATGCGACCATAATCCTGCTTAGCCAGCTGGTGATATTCATAGTTCTGATCCCTTCCCTTGTACCCCCCTCTCCCTTGTCTCATGCAGGGGGACCAAGGGGGAAAGGTCCCAGACCCTCAGGGACAATGACTTGGGCCAGCCTTCAGCAGACCGATGCTGTCAACCAACGTTGAGCACAGCTGTCTTTCCCCACTACATCTACTCCCAAAGCATTTCTGAGAAGCGTGCCTCCCAGCAACCCTCGGAGGAGGTCTGTGGCAGCAAGGCAGGTCTGGGCAGGAGTGCGGGGGCACACCAGCCCTGCTGCTCCCCTCTGGGTGTTTGTCCTTGCAGGGCCTCTTTGAATGAACCCAGCCCACATGTGCCATGCTAGGGCTATTAAGCAGAAGCAGTCAGCTCTGGCGTCCTTCAGGCACCCCCTGCCCACTTGGATTTCAGCTTTTCTGGTTTCAAGGCCTTCCCACACTTGTTTTGGCTCTCAAATTCAGATGCTCTATCCTTGTATGGACAGGCTGGTTTCAGACCAGCTTTTCCAGTCAGCCTGAAAACTTTAGTTCCTCATGACTTCTGTTCTCTATGTTTAGCTTCAGACACTGAAGCAGTGGATCAGAAATATCGTAGGACAGACCCAGAAGCACCCTCTTTCCCTGTTGCCTCCCTGACAGAGGAGAGACCTTGGACTTTAGAGACTGGTCACTGTGACACTGAGGTGAAGGTGTCATCAGCCCTGGAGTATACATCATGTTATCTGTGTGAGCAAACGAGCACCATCCAAATCTGTCTGAACCTTACTGATTCAGCCTTAAGGCTTAGTTTCATGCAGTACCGAGTTAAAAAGAAAAACAAGTCTAGCTCCAAAAGCCATGAAAAAGTAGTGTAATTTTTTCCCACTAAAGGTTCTTGAAGAGATGGCAAAGGGGAACGTACATCATACCACACAGAGAAGAGCATTCTAAAGTTTCTGTTTGCTAATCTGTTTCTACGGGATCCTAAAATACTCAGCAGCTGAGTTGCAGCACACAGTTATGCAGGTTGTGCACTACACAACTCCGGGGGCACGCCTTTCACATTTGTAGCCAGAATGGGTATATATTTATTATAGTATTTTTCTGGCAGTGGGTACCAAAATGCCTTGGGAAAAAGGATGGCTTTTTCCATTTTTCTATATCCCTGTTTTCCAACTCTTTTCCCAATGATCTGCAGCCTACGCTGGCGATCCTGCTTTGCTCCATTTCTCTAACTCAGTGCATCCTCTCGGCCCCTGACCCCAGATCTTCTCTTTGGAGCATGGCCCAGGCCCTCTCTGGGTCATGGGTTTAACCTCAGCCCCTTCTGGGACTTGAATGTCCTCCGCTGTCATGTTACCTAGGAGCAGGTCTGTGTGGTACTCAGAAGGTGCGCCTTGATGTGGACCTGCTCCTTCCCTTCTGAGGTCTTTGCTTTTCTTTAGCATTTTGTTCTCTCCCCACTCCCCATCTCTCCTGGCTGAGTACTGACTGGAGCGGTTCTCAACAGACTGCCTGGTGGCTGGGGGAAGAGGTTCCACTAGATCTTTTATCACTGGCCAGTGCTGTCAATAGGACTTGATTCCAACTCTCCACCATGCCAATCTTGTGTTGGGAGAGTAGGTATTTCCCAGACCTTCACCCCACCAGGCCAGCCTCCTCTAGTGCAGCTGATTTCTCCAGATTTGAAGTTACAGCTTCCATTGAGTGCATTAACCTTTCAGGAAAGAAGGTTCCACAGAGAGAGTTCCCTCCATTGGAACCCTCCCAGAACAAGTCCTGCCACTCAGGAAAGGGAGCCATGGACTTCTGTTTCCCAAGGCCTCTTGGGAGCTCTTGGTGGCCTGGGTGCCTGCCCTCTGTTTATTCATGGGCAAATGACACCCTCTCTAGAGCACTAGAGCCTATGTCCACCTGAGGGAGGGTGCTCCTTCTCTCTCTGATGCCTTTCCTCCCTTCGCTTTCTCTTTTCCTCCATTCTTCTGGCTCCTCTGTCTCCTCCCTAAAAACACACCACTACCTACCCAAGTCAATCACCGTGCTTCAACATCCTCCCCAGGGGGCCTTTCTGAAAAATGTGGTACATCTTGCTGTACTTTATCATCTGCTGAAACCCAACAGTGATGAGCTGCAACTCCTGTCAGCACAACATCATGAACGGCCTATTTGGGGTGGGCGGAGGAGCAGAGAGAGGGGACAGCAAACATGCACCTTGTCCTTCAGGTTCTGTCCCCACTGGAGGGGAGCTGGACTTTCTAACCCACCCTTCTGCTGCCATACACATGCACGCATTCTCTATTTCTTTCCCCAGAGAGTTTCAGAACCAGAACTTACAGCATCATCCCTGGGGGTGTCAAGCATCTTTACTCTGCATTTAGAGATGGAATCCTCATGGAGGATGTGACATTGGTGATAGGGACCAGGAAGGACAGTTGGTAGAGGTGAAGTTACCTGCAGAGCATGGAAGTGAGAAAATGCATGCAGGACCCAAAGTGATGTGTGTTGAGGGAACTGTGTTGCTAAAGCATAAACATAGATGCAGAAAGCGGAAGGGAGGTTGGAGATGATCACAGAAGACCTGGAGAACTGGCCAAGAGGGAGAAACATTACGCTGTGGGCAGTTGTGATCCTCTGGTTGCAACTGGTGGAGTAACATGCTGCTAGCAGCAAGACTGTCTGCCTCATCCTTGACAGGCCACCCTGTCCCCAGCCCCACTGCCCCACCCCAGCTGTCATCGCCCCTTTTCTCCCTGCACATCTTTCCCACTCCCAGCCATCCCAGACCTACTGCCATAGAATCCTCCCCAAAGCCCTATCAGCCTCAGCCAAGAACTCCAGGCCCCATGGCCTAGTTTTCCTCTTAAGTTCTAGGCTTATTTCCACTTTATGCGACTCAGTATCCATCTAACAGGAGCCGCTGATCGGCTCACCCCGGTCATATTTAAAACTATGATATCCAAACCAGCGCACCTTTCAGGCCCAGTTCAGAGGACACCTCCAGTTGGAAGTGTCTCTCATCACTTTCTCCTCTGGCTTCCATAGCATTTCATTTTTGCCCCTTTGATCACCTTCTATTCCGACTGGCAGTTATTCATGTGTGTATAACTACCCCGACACCATACCCAGTAGGGCAGGGCCCACATCCAGCTCCCCGGGCCCGTTCAGAGCCTCACAGAGTTTGGACAATCAGTAAATACTATAGATCTGTTCGTGGCCAAAGACTCCTTTATGTCACAAGCTAGTGGACATCAGTAGTCACCTTTGCTTCTGTCCTCAGAAAAAAGTGAAGACTAGAAAGGGAAAGACAGACAAATATGTGAAGGAGCCTTTGAAAGACAGAAGAAAGAGAAGAGCTGGGTGTTTATTTCTGGCTTCCTGAGCTGTTTATTATCAGCTTCCCTCACGTACAGCATACCCTTCACATCCTGACTGACAATTACCCAGGAAGCATTCAACTAATTTCCTCAACCCCAACTGCCTTGAGTATGATCTAATTTTAACATGACTGTCAGTTGTTTTTTGAAGATGCAAACAAGCTGAAATGACAGGTGCCTTCCTGCCTGCCTGCCTGTCTGTCTGTCTGTCTCTCTGTCTCTCATCTCTCTCTCTTTCACTGGGTGGGCCAGGGATATACATACTTTAGGGGCCGCCGCTTTGCTTCTGCTCTACAAAAGCTTGTCAAACAGTTCATAGCCCTCTACCTAGCTCCAACAGGAAAACGACCAAAAAGAAAAAAAGACTTTTATGAACTTTTAAAGCCAACAATCATGTGTAAATATCTCCACAGACAGCCAAGAGTTCTGATGTTAGCCTTGCATCAAACAGTAAATCATGTAATTACACTTTGTTGGAGAGAGAGTGAGTGCAACATGTTAAAATGGTACATGATGAAGGAGAGAAGCTAGACCTAAGGAGCTAGCTCTGGTCACTGGCAGGGTGAACAGCCACACCTCTCACATCAGAAGACCGAGGATAAAATAACTGCTGGGGGGTCCTCTGGTTCATTCTCCTACGCCCTGGCAGAACATCTGGCCATCACGGAAGAAAGAAACTCAGCAGTCTTCTTGGTTGCCTGCCTCAGGTTTTATAACATTCATGTCAAGAATTTCCTTTTGCCATGCAGTGTCCCCTCTTATCCATGGTTTTACTTTCCTTGGTTTCAGTTAGCCACGACAACTGAAAATATGAAGTGGAAAATTACAGAATAAGCTATTTCTACACTTTAAAATGACCGCCTTTCTGGGTCGCATCCTGTTCCGTCCTTCCTGGAGTGTAACTTGCCCCTTTGTCCAGCTATCCATACCACGCAGGTTCCCCGCCCTTCAGTCGCTTCATAACCATCACAGTTATCGGACCTGCTGCTGCAGTATTAAGTGCTTGTGTTCAAATAATCCTTATTTCCTAATGGCCCCCAAATGTAAGAGTAGCGGTGCTTGCAATTCAGAGATGCTAAAGAGAGGTCATAAAGTGCTTCATGTGAGTACAAAGGTATGTATGTGTAAGAAAAAGCATAGTATGTATAGGGTTCAATATTATCCATGGTTTCAGGCATCCACGGGGGGTCTTGGGACAAGTTCCCCCGTGGATAAGGGGGGACTACTCTGCCTCATTCTTCCTTGCTCTATTTTCAGCTAACTTTTGGTTACTTTTCATTTCGATAGAGAGAAAGAATTGCTTTTTTGCTCAATCTTTCTCACTATAAAAATAAAACTCAGTTGAAACAGTTAAACATCAACATCTTCTACTAACTTTGAATAGCATATATATTTTTAAAAACATAAACAATAAGATACACAGTTTTGAATGAGATGATATTATATATATTGTACCTTCCAATGTACTAGGTATTTCTTCCACCTACGTTGTTTCATCTGCCTTCACAACAATGCCATGATTCCCATATCTTCCAATTTTCTTTTTCCCAGTCAAAAGGTGAGAAGGTCTGAGGTTAGGCAACTCTCCAGGGCTGCACAGCTTGTGTGTCAGCCTGCGACTGGCTCTCAGGGTTCTAAGGCCAGCCTTTCCCCCGACTGACCTGTCCCTCATTAAACATCTTCTAAAGGTTGTTTTGAAATGGGTAGAACTGGCCTCACACCATTCAGTGCCTCCCCCAATCTTTAAAACTGTTCGTTCATTTGCTGAACAACTATTTATGGAGCACTACTATATCCTGGACACTGGATAGATGTTCGACATTGCAGTTAGCTAATTAAATAGTTAAATACAGTTCTGATAAAAACTGCCTTAGAGCCTCCTTACCTCCCACTAGCCCATTTCTGATTTCCCTACGTCCTGTCTGCATGGTCAGACTCTGCCCTTGCTCCTTGCCTTCCCCCGACCTCTGCAAATCAAATCACAGCCACTTGTTCCTGGGAAACTGCATGAACCCACTGAAGCACACTGGAGGGTTCATGACTGGCAGCCAAGTCTTAGTTTTCCCTGTAACAATTTCTAGAGAGTTTTTTTTTAGAAAGCATCAAGTCTCCAAGCTATGGTACACCTAGAAGTATTTTACATGAAGATTTTCCAAAAAATTGTGAGCATGGGTACACAGAAGGGAATCAGTATCTACCTTCGCAACATCCAACACACTCCAGAAACATCTGCCATGGACTGTGGAGATGTCATGCTCTTTCTACCTTCCCACATCCCCTTTGATAATCACCGTTCTCTCCTTTTACAAAAGAAAAGCATTCCTCTCGCTGTTCTGATCTTACTACAATGCATGATTTGTGCAAAAGTATAAAATCCTCCAGACCATGGAGAAAAGAGACAGTTCAAAATATCAGTATACCAGCCAGGGTTTAGTGCAAAAACCAGAAACCTAGAAAGCCATTTTAAGCAAAAAGGGATTTAGAGCAAGGAGCAAGGTACTCACAAAAAGTCTGCAAGTGCAGATTCTAGGCTGAGTCTCTTGGACTTATTTCTAGAGCGGAAGAGAACTAGTCCTTAGACAGTTCCTCTGAGCGGACCTGGAGCAACGCTGGTCCAGGACAGGAGGCACTGTCACTGCCCCAGCAGCCCCTGCACCTGGGCTTGGGGCCCGAAGCTGTGATCAAGGAATTACAGAGTAAAATCAAGAAGTTGCAAATGCCACGACTATTTCTTGATGCACAGAAAGCTGGAGAAGAACTCCTGGGACCTGCTGCAGGGAAGTCCTGACCAGAGAAGTCCATTTGAAGCCTCAAGAAAGACACCTCTGACTCACTTCCACCTTTCAAATTTCATGTAAAGTAAGAGTGTCAAACTCATTTTCACTGGGGGCCACATCAGCCTCACAGTTGCTTTCAAAGGGCTGAATGTAATTTTAGGACTGTATAAATGTTACCGCTCTTTAACGAGGGGCAAGAAGCTCAGTGCTGCCACTGGGTAGAAAACAAGGTGGAGGGCTGGATTTGGCCCAGGGGCCTTGTGTTTGCCACCTGTGACATAAATGCATCCAACAGCAGAAATTAACTATACTCCCAAACCTACATTTCAGGGAGCTCCAAAGTTGTGGTATTAGATTTTTATCCTCTCCAAACAGAACCACGAGGTAGAGATTCAAGAGCAACAGCAATATCTGCCTCAGTTAGTGTCCATGAAACCCCCTTTAAATTCAAGATATCATAAACTTTCGGGGTGTTCTTGTCTTCTTTTGCCTTTTACATGTTTCTATTAAGGCTAAGGTAGAGCACATTGGGGTGTCCTGAATTCATGGGCTGATGGGAATGATGAAGTTTAATTTAAAAATCTCACCTTTCGCCCTGGCCGGGTTGCTCAGTTGGTTGGAGCATTGGCCTGTGAACAAAAGGTTGTGGGTTTGATTCTGGGTTAGGGCACATATCTAGGTTGTGAGTTTGATCCCCGGTCCGGGCGTGTATGGAAGGTGACCGACAGGTGTTTCTCTGTCACATTGATGCCTCTCTCTCTCTCTCTTTCTCTCTCCTCTCTCTCAAATCAATAAAAACATATCCTCAGGTGAGAATTAACTTTTTAAAAAATCTCACTTCTTCATCCCCAGCTCCGGAGGGATGAGCCCATGCACTAAGAGCAGTAAGAGCATCAGTAAGAAATATTAAGGCAGCTTTACTTCAGCCAGGTGACAAATTCATGCAAACCACTCGGTAGCTTAGAATTAGAATGTTTAAGATTTATAAAAAGCTACTAGCTGGGAAATATCAGTCTCCTACGGAGCACACAGTCTGCGTTTTCATCATTCTGAATAATGAGAAAGAAGTTGGTAAGTGATGCTTAGTCGCCCATTGCTCATCCTTGTCTCAGTTACATGCTTTGATTTGCATGGTTGCCAGGAGGAGAAGGTGACAACTTCCACAGTTACTCCCAACTGCTCAGCATTACACCATCAGGTAATAGGAACACATATCAGAGATGTATCCATATTCATTTTCACTTGGCTGTCATCTCCTCCTTGTCAGCCTCTTCTCTGCTCATTTATTCATTCCTACCATACGTTAATGAGATTTAGATTAATGAAAATATATTGTGGGTCCTACTGTAAATAATTCTCTTAACAATCATGAATAAATACGCCATAGTAATCCTCCCATTCACTAGTCACTCAACACCTTCTCTTGTTCTGTTATTAATGTTGTAGCAATCATTAATATTCATCCACAAACATGTAAATTAATTGTCAAAAGAACATCTAAACTGATATCTAAATTTTTTATTGTAAGTTGAAATTATTTTATAGGGTGTTATTTTCAGGTTATTATAAATATTGCCATTTTATAATGAAATGGCTACAATACCCTTTCAAAGGTGTCAGAAGGAAACTAAATACCACAGCACTTTGATACCTATGCTGAAAAATAGAGGGGCCTGTCCAAGCCAGGCTGAGGAGAGGGGGCCAAGAGCAGGAGAGAGATCAGCTTCCCCCAGGTCTTTCAGCACAGGTCTTCAACGCTTCAGCCTGCAGGGCTCCAGCCCTGCCACTCTGAACCAATGCTCTTCAGCCCCCCATCCTGTTCATGTTCTTCTGCATGTTAATCCTTAACAATTTTGCTTGCCGTTTATTATCTGTCTTCCTCCTCTAGGTACCAGAAAGTAAACTTCCGAGAGTCAGGGACCTTGTGTGCTTCTTCCCTTGTTGAGTCACCATTGTCTAGCACAGCCCCAAGCACACGGGAGGCACTTTAAGTGTTTCAGTGAATTAATGGATGACCGCATGACTGATGGCTGGTGAAGGAAAAGAACACAGTACTAGGACAGAGAAAAAGGGAGATAGTGTCTAATTCAGAATACGGGGCCGACAAAGACCTAAATGATGAACCTAGCAAAGAGTAAGGGAGGTTGTTTTGCAGGCAGAGAAAAGAGTGTGTGCAGATGCTAGGAGACAGGAAGAATGCCCTGTGGGGTGGGTGCAGAGTGGACAAGGGAGGGGTGGCCTGGCCCAAGATTACAGAGGTGGGTGGTACCAGACTGTGCAGAACCTGATGTGCTTTGTGAAGGAGTTTCGTTTTGATTCTCAGGGCTGCGAGAAGCCTTGAAGAGTTTTGAGTAGGGGACTCGCATGATCCCATTTATTTTCAAAGGACCTCTTGAACTGCTGAGGAGAAAAATAGATTGAAGATGAGCAAGAGTGGAGACACAGAGACTGGAAAGAACACTCTTTAAGAGGTGCGGGTGAGAGACAGGATGATGGTAGCTTTGACATAATTTCTGTCCCTCTGAGACGTACACCCATCACTCACTCATTCACACCTCATTCACACAGAAACCCGTGAGTAAAAACTCCATACAACAGCAAACACATGGAGTTCTTGCCTCCATGGAGCTTAAAATTTGGTAAGGGAAACAGACACTAAACCCAAACTTCCAGCCTTCCAGCCAGGTCCAGCAGGAGGCTAGGAGGTGGGCTACGGCAGGGGAAAGAGGGAGGAATGAGAATACCAGGACAGGCACCTGTTCTGGCTTGGAATGCTAGGGGCTGTCAAGAGAGATCTAGACTAGCATTACAGAATTCCCAGGTGCACATGAACGGACCCTGTGTCTGCCTTCTAAAACAACCAAGCGGTCTTGGCTTGTATTCATCTAACTGCACACTGATTGACTCCACCAGGTTGGCCTCAGTCTTAATTTGGCTCAAACTGAAAACTCTGTCTGTGATCTGCAACTGTCATCATGCCCAAACCTGCCCCACAGTGTGACCCTGAACTCAGAAAATTATGTCTCCACCTGCACAGTTGTCCAAGCCATACGTCTGGGCATCTGCTCTTACCCTGTGTAGCCACACGCACCAAGTCCTATTAATTCAACTTTGCGAGGACCTCTTACCTTTCTTTCTTCTCTTGATCCCTTGGCCAGTCCACTGCCCCAGGCCACCATCATCTCTTGCCTAGATTGCTGCAACAACCCCTCACTGTCGTCCCACCTCCAGTCTGCCAACCAAACTCATCTCAATGCATTCATGTGTCTTTTAAACATGCACTTCTGCTTGGTAGGCTTCTCTTGGCTTCATCCTCAAGCCCTAGCTTGGTTGTCACCTCCTCTGGGGAAACTCTTCAACCCCTTCCCTGGTTAGGCCCCTCCACCCCACAATGCCCTAACACTGGACACTTGCCTGTCACATCCATGCTCACACCTTACCTTTATGTGCTTTCCTCCCCCATTGGACTATATGCTCCAGGAGGGCTTACATCTTTATATATACCTCCTTCCCACCAAACAGAAATTTCTAACAAGGGTCATTTCACAAGGGAGATGCGATCCTTTGGCTGGAGAACCTGGGAAGATTGTCTGATCATGTGGAAGTGAGCAGTCCTTCATTGGTGGCCCCTGGCCCAGCTCAGCCTTGCCTGGCCCACCTCAGCACTTTTGCCTTTTTCCTTTGCTTTCCCTCCTCACAGAGCTGGCCGCTGTGACCACAGATGGTGAGAGGAAACATAACTGATATTTCTTTATTTGGTTTGGAGAGTGCTCTGACAGACAAAGATTAATTATATCTCTCCTCGCCCTACCTCCAAATGTCCTCTCCTTTGGTTCGTGAATCTGTGAAGACAACTCTAAAAGGGGCTGACAGGCAGGTGCTGGAGAGAGGGAAAAGGCTGGAAGAGAAGGTGCTTGGCAGAGAGAAGAGTTACTAATGCATCTGGCTGTTGCCAGCACAATGACAATTGCAGTTATGGAGGCACTTTGGTTTAGGCAGAAGAGAGAAAAGAGAAGAGGAAAGATCTTATCTGTCAGAGGTGATAGCAGGGTCCGAGGAGCCTGGGGCCTCTCGCTGCCTCTGAAAGTATTTCAAGACAAAAAACCAGGTCTGTCTGGACCTGGGGAACAGCAGATTTGCCTGGCAGTATGATCTGAGGTGCCCCACATTCTTTTGTTGCTCCCCTTGGAGTTGACACCTGTAGACCTTTCAGTAGAAATTTCTAGCTACTCAGCAGGTGGGTCTGCTCTGTGCCTCTACATCAGGTGCTAAGGGGTTCCCGCAGTTCCTATTTCTACCCTTAAAGCTCAGGGAATGCATAGTGATTCCCCTATTCACCTGAACCTTCCTCTTCTTAAGATCATACGCAATCTTGATTTTTTACAATTTTCATTGTAATGGAGAAAGGGAGGGATATATCCTAGAACTGAAAAGTACTTGAAATTAAAACGCACTGCTAGACCCGGCAGCTCTGCAGGGAAAGAACGGCAGCACAGGCTTATCACAGAAAACACAGAGACATGTTTGTCTGAGAGAGAGAGAGAGAGAGAGAGAGAGAGAGGGAAGGATTCCGTAGACGTTCAACTCGGAATTTTACTGAAAATGAAGCCAGAGCTGGAAAATGTCATCTGACTTCTGCTGTGTCTGCTGCAGACATGAGGGCAGCACGGCCCCCACCTCAGCCCTCCCCATCCCCCTTTGGAGGGTTCACGCTCTCCTCAGAGCCAGGCAATCAGAGAGGCCCCAGACAAGCCAGAGAATCTCTGCTGTTAGATTCTGGGCAAAGGCAGGCAACACTGTGTCCCCTCCCTCCCTAAAAGGCTGGATTCTACTACAACTGCTTGTACCCCAACACACACACACACACACACACACACACACACACACTCACCAGTAGCTTCTTCCAGGCAGCTGTATCAGGTAGCCTACATCAAATGCACTAGCTAACCAAAGGGAAGAAGCTGGGGTCTAGCCCCAGGGATGGTTGTATCTCAGCTCTACAAAGGCATCCAATCACTGTCACAGGCCTTGCCTACTCCATAAAACAACAGTAACAGAGCAGCTTAGAGTCATTCAGGGCTCGGTCTGAGCAGGCTTTGGGCTACGTACTTTGCGAGACTTTTCTTGCATAATCCTCACAACAACTCTCTGTGGTAATTTTAGTTATTAGTTTCATTTCTTGAATGAAGAGACCAAGGTAAGAAATGAAACAGGAAAGCAAACCAAGCTAACCCAAAACCATGCAGAGCATTTAAGAGTTAGAGCCTCTACGAAGGCTCCTCTGATTTCCCACCGCTGACTTACATGCCTTTGCTATGGGTTCTAACAGGATCATAGCACTTTTCACACAGTATGATAATCAAGGGTTTAAATGTCATGACCAAATTCTCACCAACAGAATGTCAGTAGAAGCTACATAAGCAGTGTCCAGGCCTGCGCACACCTGTTTGTACCTGTGCTCCTGCTTCAACCATGTAGATAAGTACAACGCCTTCCAACAGTGGTTTTCAAACTTGAATGCTATTGGACTCAATGTGTAGCCAGGTTTAGGGACCACAGCTTTAGAAGATGCTGGACAAACAAAATAAAAATTCTGCATCCCTAGGTAACTGGATGGAGCAGAATCTTCTGCCAACTGGGAAGATTCACCTTGAACAGTTACCCGAGAGAGACATCAACCTTTGTCTTGTTACTCTCACAAATGCCATGGAGGAGACACTTGAGTAGTTGAAAGGAAGATCTAAAAGCATTTGGATGCCTGGAATGTAATCCATTCTTTGAGCATTCTTTGTTCAAGAAATAAAAAGGCAGTAGCATTCACTTGCTTGAAAACACACACATATACATGCAGGTGTGCACACACTCACACACACAGCTGGCATACGTTGTTGCATGGCTCTCTCTATTCCATTCACCATTAGGGCAGCAATCAGCTACCACAGCTTTCTCAGCTTCCCAACAGATTCTGATTAATTGGGAACTTCCCCACCTACTTTCTCCTACTCCAAGGCAGGCTGAGCTCCAGCTTCCTCCTTTATATTCATATTCTCCTCCTGATCTATAAAGCAGTTAAAAATTTTTTCCTGTAGACTCACTATCTTTTCTGCATTCTCTCCTAGAACCTGGCTGATATTCTGCCTGGTTCTTGATCCGCAAGTTTCAGTAGGTGAGGAAATCCCATGATATAACCATCTTCTGTGGTCCTGGGGCTCCAACCTCAATCCCTAGTGTAAATCTCAGGCAAGATCCTGCTCTGCCTGCTGCTTGGAAGCGTAAGGCTAGGCCAGCTCAGTAGCCTTGGAAGTCAGGAATAGGGCACCTGGCAAGCAGGGGCCTGGGAATGAGAAGTGCCTTATGAGGCACTGGAATTGTGGGTAGGAATTCCCCAGGGACCCAAACTGGTAGAGCCTGAGCCAGGACCATGGACAGGGAAGAGCTGGCCCAAGGAGTACTTGACAGAAAAGGCATTCCCTGGGTCCTGGGAAGAAGCTTTGGCCCCGCCTGGGAAGTCAGCACTAAAAGAAGACGTATCATAGCTATCCAAGATAACCTAATACCCCTTGAAATCTGGGGTCAAAACCAGAAATGTTGGTGAAAACCATGTGAGCAATGACACAAGAAACAGCCATAAAGTGACTTTTATCCCATAGGATGAGGGATGCTATAAGACTCCGTGAGAGAGGAGGTACTACAGCCCAAGCTCCATGCCGAGTGCTAGTACTGAGTGCTAGTACTGAATGCTGTTGCTCCCCTTGGAGCTCTGGGCTAGTCACTGCTCCTCTCTGAACTTCGGTTTCTTCATCCACAAAATGAATGTGATGATAATACCTTCTCTACTGACTCTACTATGGGTTAATAAGATCAACTAAGATAATGTATATGAAAATAAAGAGGAAAACATAATTGTGATAAATAGTCACATGTTCTTATTCTCTACTGGCTTCTAATGAAATTCCAGTGCTGAGTAGATAGAGTTTACTAGAGAAGCTACTCATTAAATATTTACTGGAGTATTGTTGACTATGTTATTTAAAAAAGAAGTTAAGTAAACTTGGTGGCTGATATTCAGAGGAGAGTGGAAAGGATAGGAGAGAAGGAAGGGTCAGAGATTCAGACCTGATGTGATATCTTCTTATGGGTGGGTACTCCTTCTTCCCCACAGGTGACTCAGAGCCCTCACAGATAGACCAGGGACTGTGAAGGAGAGGGCAGGACAGGTAATCAAGCCAGTGACCCTGGGAAGGGCCCTTGGCCCTCAAACTCTCTTCCTCGCTATCAAAACAAATCGGTTATAGTGCCTGCTATGCCTGTTGTCCCTGTCCTCCCACACTTCCTGTGTTTTTTCCCACATCCATGAGCAGTCATGTTCTATATTGTGTAATAGATTCTCAACTGAATATAGCAGACTGTTAGGCTTCTGACCTAGGGGTAGCCAATCTATAGGCTGGACAGTGGCCAACTCATTGTAATTTCTCCCCTAAAGATTAATGACTTGGAGCAATATTGAAAGAATGGAACAGTTAACAGGGAACACAGGAGCTGCAGGGTTGCAAGGTAAAGCACCTGGACAGGGGAGCATGATGAGCCATGAGCAGACCAATGTTCTGAGCAAGCAGAGCCATGAGACAGAGAGAAGTAAAACAGAGCAAAGAGGAGGGAAGCCAGGTGGTGGCAGGAAGAAAAGTGATATATATGAAGAGAGGCAAATGCTTAGAGAGGAGCTGAGATGCCCTGGTGACTTTGCCCTCATGCTCCTGCTGAGTCCCGGAAGCCCTGAGGTCTGAAGAACCTGGGACCTGCCTTCTCCTGGCGCCTGCTCTGTCCAGAGCCTGTTAGCACAGCTTCTCCAGAGCACTCGGGAGGCCTTGCTTTATGGCTGGGTTTCTCATTTTCTCATCCCAGGAGCATCCTTACAACAAATCCTGCATTACTTGAGAAGCCCTGATTAAGTCTCTATTTCTTGCAATCCAAAAAGCTAAACTAACAAGCTGCCTTCTGAAATCTGGAAGAGTAGGTTTCAGTGCCTGGGGTCACTGGCAGGCCCCTAAGATTCTGCCTAGCAAAGCTGGGGAAACTAAACCTGACCCTGTGGTCTGGAATGGCTGGTCTTGAATGCCTGAAGCTCCTGGTCCTGGGGCCTGGTTTGGAATCCTCACAGCCAGAACTGCTGATAATACATGTTGTCTGGCAGGTGTCCAGGCCTGGTCCTTGCCCACCCATTCTAGTTAACTGAGGGGAGGTAAGAGCTCATGCCAGTGCCTTTGTCCTGCCTTGGCAATCAAGACTATAATCAGCCAAGGATGCTGGTAGAGGGTGAAGCCTGGAGATGGATGCCCAAACCCATATCTTTACACAGTCCCTCCCCTAAGTTTCTCAAAGCCTGAAGCAAAGGTACAGAAGCCCTCTGCAAAACTGCTTTCTCTTTATACCTCTGGCTCCATCCAACACCATCAAGGGTGTCATGCACATAAGTGTTGATTCTGCAGTCTACAAGTTCAGGCTCCATCTATGCTCATCTTCATCCCCTCAATGGCCACCCTTTGGTCAACCGTCAGGCCTAGGGGTATGCATGCAGGTGGTGAAGTTCACTTGTAGAAGGGTAGACCTAGGGAAGAGGCCATTTTAAGCCTTGAAAGGTAGTTCAAATATGTTTGGTCTGGAGTCCCAAACACCATGAATGTGATCCAAAAGGGGATGTGTGCATAGGGTAAGTGCCGCCTTTATTCTCTATGGACAACATCCATCAAGAGCAGCAGTTTTGTGTCTGGCTTCTTCCTGGGCTAGGATAAGACCGGCTATCATTGTGAGAGTTTGTTATGTGCCAGGCACGTTCTAAACAAGCTTCTTATATTAACCCATTAGGTAGTTAAACAACCCTAAATTATCATTATTGTTGTTTTACAACTGAGAAAACTGGGGCACAGAGAGACACATAACTTGCACAGGAGCACACAACATTAAGCAGCTGGGTCAATTCACCCTCCAACAGACAACGGAGAGCCAGGCCATGCATGCCCACAGCCGTCTCCGCTCTCGCCTCCTGAGCAGGATTGTGAGGCAGAGCCTCTAAATCACCAGACAGCCTGATAGCACGTCCCCTGCTGAGCACAACTGCTTTAAAAAAAAGCACTTCCTTGTTTTATTACCTACTTCCAGATGATACTGAATGTTCTCCAGCAGATTCCTCTATCCCTTCCCATCAGCTTCCCCCTCTTCGTACCCTCTTTCCTCAAGCTGCTGCTCTCCTGAGGCAGCAATGCCCCAGCCTTGAGCCCAGTTTCCTCCCCCTCCTGGAGAGGAAGCTCTACGCAAGGTGGGTCGGATTGTTGCCAGCCAGGTCTGGCTGCCTCCCTTTCCATGTTCCTCCTAGTTCCCTAGCCCCTTAGCCTGCCACTGACTTTGCTCCAGGCCATAACCCTCACCGAGATCACGGACACTGGGGTCAGATAGGCCGGATTCAAAACTGACTCCACTACTTGTATGACAGTTGTGGTACCTTGTTCAATAATTAATCTCCTTTGCTTTCTTCATGTATAAAACATGGGTGATAGCATCTGCCCCACATGGCTATGCCTAGTATTAAGTGAAATAAAGCAAGCAAAGTTCTTAGCTCAGTAACTGGAACACAGACTAAAAATGCTCTTTGATGTTGTTAATTCTGGGATAAACATGTATCAATGAGTAGGTATCCCAGGACACTCTTCCCTCATTACTTGAGTACAAGGGTTTTGGCTTCATTCAGCTTCTCACACTTTCTAATTCTCCAAGACGTTCTCCATACAGCAGACTAGTTCTTGTACCTCGGTTACACTAAATCGTTGTGAGTAAGCCCGAAAAAAGATTTAGCCAGAGAAGCTGAGTTGATCTATATGATAAATTAAGAGGGAGAAAGGAGGTAAATCCAGTCCTCTGAGAAGCAGAAGCAGATGCAAAGGAGGGATTGGCAAATGCCCATGGGGAAGGAAGTTGGGCATGGGGGTGGGGGGCAGCTGGGAAGGCCAGAGAGAACTGTCAGACCTCAATGTAAGTCTGGGCCCCTGAAGGAGACAGAAGGTGAGGTGGAAGCACCCTAGTCTGGCCTGCTATGCAGTCTGAGGAAGGTTCAGCCAAACCATTGACAGTCCTTGGCCCAAAGTCAGCTGTTAAAGGGGTTCCCTGTCTTCTGGGAATGGTTCTGCCTTAGTATCTCAGCCACACACAGTCAGTGATGGGGAACAGCCCATGCAGTATTGTCCTGACACAAAGGTGCCTCCTGATTTACTGATTTCAACGGGCAGCAGCTGGGGCCCTTGGTCAACAACCGAGGCACAATTAGTAACAGAAGGTCTGTGAGGCACATTATCAAGGCCACCTTAGAAGAAAAGATAGAGAAAGAAAAAGCCATGGGCAGAGGCCATGGTGTGAATTGGTGGAGGGAGTTGTAGAATGAAAGAACGCAGAGCAGTGTGGGGATTGAGAACATAAAAACTGTTAGAAATTACAAATTGTAATCTTGCAATGTTTCTTGAGAGATACAAGTTATAGACTGGGAATTCTTTATGTTATTGGCCACTTGAGCTAGTCTCCCAACATGACTGCATCTGAGACTAGTTTTAGTATTTACCAAATCATCTTATAAAATATGGTGCCTACAATGTAGGAGACGTGGTTCTGAGTGCTTTATAACTATTAACTCATTCAACCCTCACAACAAACCAATGATGTATGGTGATTTTCTTCAGAGAGATGAGGAACTAGAGGCACAGAGAGGTTGAGTAATACCTGAAGTCACAGCCCAGAAGTGGTGGAGCTGGGGCTTGAACTTCAGTGTCTGTGCTCTTGCTTGATATATCAGGCTGCTACCCACCCCTGGCCACCACTGTCCTCTTCTCTCTCCTCTCCTCTCTGCATTATAGCTTTATCTGGGCATGCCAGTCCCGCAGCATGCAGCCACTCCCTTTTCTGAACCCCAGCTCCCCTGCATAGTTCTTGAGGACTGTGGGCCCCTGGCTCTCTGAAGCACTTAGCACAGGCCAGCCCAAGTAGTCACTACATATCTGCTAATTCTAGCCTTGGACCATCTTCTGAAGCATTTGCATTGTGTAATCCCCAAATTCTGCTTAGTTATATGGGGCTTACCTGGTTCAAATTTGCCTCTGGAGTAGGACCAATGTTCATTCTGATGAGGAGAAACATCTCCACAGGAGGACATGAAATACACTTCAGTGGTTACCTACAGCAGGATCCCGCAATTGTCTGAAGGTCTAACCACACCTTCATGTTAGTCCCTGATCATTCTTGCTTCCTGCCTCTTATTAAAGTATTCAGCCTCCTCCTTCAACGTAGGATTAAGTGCCACGCACATGCCTGCAACCCTAGTTGCTGCCAAGTGGGTCCCCAGGCATCTTAGAGGGTCTGCACTTGATGGAGGGTCCCTAAGCCCAAGTAAGTATAACATTAAATAGCAGATAAAAAACCACCATCATGGGCTAAGAAAAAAACTTTTATATTTTAAAACTTTACATAAGGAAAAACTTTATATTGACAGTACTTATTTCCTATTTGCTTAAAGAAGGAGCCCCCTACTTTTATTTCTCACTATGCCCCACAAATTATGTAGCCAGCCCTGTGTTCACTCCCCAGGTAGTATGGTACTTCTCACCAAACTCATCCTGAGAGCTTTGAGCCAAGGAAAAGGGCCAGGCCCTATGAGGACAGGAACCTCCTGGGCCACAGTGAAAGGGGTGGTTTCAGCGTTCCACCTCATACCCTCGGCCTCCAAGTGCTTCCTCTCTCTCCGCCTCACCTTCAAAGTCTCTGACAGCACCTGGCCTCCTTCCATATTCCACCAGTCTTCCCTCGTTTTCTGCCACTTCTCACGTCTCTGCTTGCTTCTTTGCTGAGTTTCTGCCTCTGTGTCCTAATGGGAGTGGCTGTCCATGCTCTGTGCCTAAGTCTCTCTTCTCTCTTTCCCTAATTGACCATGTCCACTCCTTGTCTCTCACCTGCACCTTTGACAGAAGTTCCTCCCAAAGGCCACCCCCAGCTACCCTCTTTCAGCAGCTCCTGTTCCCTGCTTACAAAGCTAATCAATTGAGCAAATCTTCCTTGGACACATGTGCAAGGAAGGTACTCCACTCTTTCCAGAACAGACTGTCATCTCAGACTCAATGTGTTGAAAATGGAAGTTACTCATCTTCCTCCTCAAGTGATGTCTTCCTTTGGACTTTTCTATTTCTGGCTGTAATACCCTCCATCTTAAAACCATGTAGGTTGGAAACTTCCTAGTAGTCTTTAATTTCTCCCTTTCCACCACCTCTGTTAAAGCCAAACATATTATTCTTTTCTTAAAAATGTGCCTTGCCTTTGTTTCTTCCTGTCCATTCCTATTGCAGCCACCTAGTTCAGACTTTATCACCTCGTGCATGGATAAGGGCATCTGCTTTGAATCTCTCTCTCCCTGCCAACTGTGTACATGGCTCTAGAAAAAAATTATTAAAAGTTGCTCTGCTGATAGTATCATTCTGTTACTCAAAAGTTTTCAGTGGTTCCCTATCAACAACCTAGCAGTCCTCTCTCATTTATAAGTCATAATAACAGGTCATATCAGATATGATCATGTCACTCTCCTGCTAAAACAATCTCTAATATGACTTAGGCACACACGGACTTGCATACACATGCTCACTGCCTAGGTAATTCCTAATCATTCGTCCGAGCTCAGCCCCTGTCGTAAAGGGTTACAGTACTCCTCTGTAACCCTTACTACTATTATCATGAACTGTGTGATCCATGATTGAATTTTACTCTTTTCTACTAGACTATAACCTTCATCAGGGTTGGTCTGGTTCAGACAGACCTCCCCCCTTGCCTGTTGTATGGTAGACATTTAGTAAACATTTGTTAGAGGAATGAACTACCACTTATTGAGCACCAAGTCCTTCACCCCATATAATCCTCACAATAGCCTGTTCAGTACTATTTCCACTCCACAGAAAACGAAAGGTCGTACG
Organism: Micronycteris hirsuta; assembly: GCA_004026765.1. Lineage (NCBI taxonomy): Eukaryota > Metazoa > Chordata > Mammalia > Chiroptera > Phyllostomidae > Micronycteris > Micronycteris hirsuta. The sequence goes on along the minus strand of PVJI01000479.1, from coordinate 108,701 downwards.
CATTACAGACAAGAAGCCATTCTGCATCCTGGCTATGAAGGTCTCCCACCATTTGCCAAACACACCTATACTTCCTCACCGCTCTGCCTTTCTGGCTCTGCCTCCACCTGAAATATCCCTTCTCCCTTTAGCTGCTGAAATCCTAGTCCCACTTTAAGGTCCTGCCTTAAAGGGCTCCTGCTACCTTTTAATCTGGCCTTAAATATGTGCTCGCTTCGGCAGCACATATACTAATCTGGCCTTAAATATATTTGATGGATTGGGACATGGGCTCTGGAATCAGACAGACTTGGATTTCCATTCTGACTACTTCCCCACTTACAAGTTAGTGACTTTGAGCTAGTTACTTAAGCTCAGTTTCCTTATCTACAATATGGTAATATTAAGCACCTACTTCATGAAGTTTAAGTGGGATAAGGTATTTGGAGGGTTTAACTTGGAGCCTGGTTCATAGAATGGGTTAAAGCAATGTTAGGTCTTCTTTCATGCTCCTCCTCTTGTTTCTCCTCCATTTTTCCTCTTCTTTTCCTTCTCCTTCAAAATCTGCTCTGATTTCTATTCCCATTTCATGGAGTCATACTCACCTACCACATCTGCCCACAACCCATCCTGAAACTCACTGTATTTCCTTACAACTTTGATACCACTGACTATTGGCAACATCAGCCATCAGTCGTGGGTAGAATACTCCATGTGGCCCATCTATGTATATTCCCCCTAAATGTTAGCTTTGTGATAGCAGAGAGGATATATTGTTTTTCATCTGTCTCTGCACCTTAAATCTGTGAGTACCTTTACACTAGAACCTTGCAAAAGTCCCCAGAGACCCAGGTCCTGAGGTCCCAGATCCCCTGTAGGAGAACATCCAGTGAAAGTTGAGTGTAAAAGGATTTGGGGTCTTGGTTATCTAGGTCCATAGAGGCCTGGTGAAGTTGCACTATCCTCCAAATTAGCAGGGATTGGCATAGGCGAAGTTTAGGGGACTGGCAAACTATCAACAAAGAGTTTTGAGTGCCTGCTGTGTTCTGAGTCCTGTGCATGATCATTTCTATACATCAGCATCCTTACAAGCCCACCTAGGAGGGAGACTCCACCATCCTCATTTTAGCTCATTGAGTCAGTCAAGAAAGGCTTTCTAAAGGTAGTCGTTTTCTTCTTTTCTTATACCTTGTTTTTAATTTTAAATATTTTTTATTTTTTAATTATGGTTGGCATACAATATTATATTAGTTTAATTTTCTTATACTCTTAGAAAAGTTAAAACATTAATCATTACCACTAGATACTCTCCAGGAGAATGGCGAGGGGTCATTTTCTCATTACCCAAGGCAGACCTTGGAGGAGTATCCTTAGAGGAGAAAAAGGTTAGTTCTTCTCTGGGACAAAAGCATCATGACCATTAAGAGGTGGAGTAAACATTCAGTTTTTTCTAGGCCCCCAAGTTCTGCCTAACCCTTTGGTCAACCTTACCAACCCAGGCAGCCCCAGCACTGAACACAGCATTCTGCATGGTGCAATGGGTAATGTGGCTAATTTGTCAAGAAAGCTGATTGCATTTTTTTACTTTTCAAGGGATAATTATAAGCAGCCAACAGGAAACAAAATTTTTAATGATAAAGAATCACTTTGGGGCATTTGGAACCTGCTGTGTTGTTTCTGCATATTTTCAAAGCACTTAGAATGTATGAGGTGTTTTTAAGGGAATAAATAACAACACTTATGAGCTTTTCATTGAGAGTGTGATAAGCTTTGTATAATCCCCTGCCCACCTGGGGAGCATCCTCCCTGGAGAGTCCAGGGCTGGGTCTGCTGGGGGATGGGTCCATAGCAGGCAGATGTAAGTCCCACACATCCGTTCAGGAGTATTTCCAGAAGCACCACTGGTCCAAACTGGCTCCATATGGGTCTGCTGCTGGACTGAAATCCACCCCCTCAGAGGAGAAACATTTTAGGGCTTTCATTAGCACTATGGAGAGAATTAATCAACTAGTTTTCTTCAATAACTTCAGTCTCCTGGGAGTCCCAGAAGCAATAAGAATTTGGATTGCAAGGACTCTGAAGGAGATGGTGGCAGTATGAGGAAGAGGGTCTGCCTTGGATTTAGTGAGGAAATGCTTTGCTTGGAGGAGGAAAAAGAAGGGGAAGAAGAAGGAGATACAAGGCTACTGAAACCTTAATTTTCGCACTCTATCACTTGCCCTCTAAAGTCAGCCCTGTTACCTTCCACACCCTGTGCTCCTCTCCTTCCCCACGTAGCCCAGTCCTGTCCTCCGGCTTCAACGCTTTCCTGTCAAATCAAGCCATCATGCTTTCTCCAGTCTCATAAGCCATCTCCCCTCCTCCATAGTGAGTATCCTTTCTTGCGAAAGGATATTAACAATTGAAACATTGAGCATAATGTTAAAGTATGTTCTGCTCAGGATGGGGCCATATCTACGCACCTTGAAGGACCCTTGAGGCCACCAGTGTTGTACTTATGAGGAACCAAGAGGTTCTTCTTTAGGAACAACACTTCACTCTAAAGGGAGTGTCAAGGGAAATGACTCTTGGAATCCAATGAGCAGAATGATTCTAAGTGTAGGCCTGCATCTGCCCTTGGAACCCATGCCTGAGCTCTGGGGTACAGAGCCTGTTGTAAAAGAGGAATCCAGGATGATAATGATGATGATGATGATGGTGATGGTGAAGGCGATAACCATGAAATACAGCTTTGCAAATATCTTCACTGGGCTTAGATAGTTCTTGGCAGCTCTGGGAGCAAGTTGCTCTACATGGCACATGGGCTGCTGTGACCTTGGGCCTGTGGCAGCTGTGGCACTGGCCTTCAGCCTGGTGGACACACGTGAACTCCAGCAGCAACTCTGGGTGAAGGCTCTAAGGAAAATGTCCGACCCCCCACAGGGGTTCATAAAGTCCATCTTGTAAAAACCTTGTTAGACCTGTGAGACATGCCCTGTGTGCTCCTGGAATCATCTAGGAGGTATAAAAATGGGGTTGGTGTTCCCCAAGAAAGAGAGGGCACAGAGACAGGAAAGTCCTGATGGCCCTGTTTTTGCCCCCCACATCGATGTGGCTGGATAAATTAGGTGTCTGAGTGAGGAGTGCAGAGTGGGCCTCATAGAGTTATGCAGCTTCTTTTACTTACAACTCTGTCTTTACACGAAGACTGTTTTTCACAGAAAGCTGTTGGGAAGTGCTAGGCAAACTCTCTAGGGGAAAAGACAGTATGTTTTCTCTTTACCCCAGAACTGCACATATACTGGCTTCCTGATCCATCGTGACACCTTCTTGGCAAACACTGCAAAGAGTCAGCTCATGGTACATACTTCACCAACTGTTCAAGCATTTTCTTTACCATAAAGTCATAATGCTTCCCAGAAAGGGCGGTAGGAGGGGGTACTCAATCAATAGAGATGGAATTAGTTAATTCATTGCAGTTTCAATGATCTCAGTTCCTGAAACAGTGGAGCAGCTTTTAAAAATAAAACTCTTCTCACTAGCTGGTGGTTTCTACATATCACGAAGATGGTGCCAGTTGTTAGGGATCAGCTATAAGTGTAGCCTCAGGCCCTCATTGTCTTTTTATGCTGAGCATAAAACTCAGCATAAAACTGCACCGTGGCTAGAAAACAAAGAATAAAAAGAATATTTAGCTTCAGTTAGGGGACCCTTCCTTCCTCCTATGCTATAGGACTGCCACAACTCAAATGATCTGTGATGATGAGGTTGACAGAGCCCTGCTTCCTCTGTGTTCCCTCTTCTCTTTTGGGGGCATTTCTCACCCACTGTGTATTGGGTGTGTTACCTGAAGTCTGTCTCCCTGTGAGCTGAAGGGAAGGAAACCAAGCACTGAGAGAATCAACCACTCTGCTCTTGCCACCTGCTAACCCTCAAACAGCTCCTAATCCACCTGCCTCTCCATTTCCTATTGAAACCTCATTGTCATACAGAACAATGTCTCCTCTCCTGACTTCTGTGCTCCCAGAACTCTTCATTCACCTGCACTCAGTGGCAATGCCAAAGGATAGCTCTCAGCCTCATTAACATCAGCGTCTCCAAATATGCTCAGCTACTAAACAAGGACAATTGATATTTGTCATTGAGACATAAGTAGCTTCTTTATTAAATGGTATTCCTATTATTAATCTGCTATATACACTGTAAAAAAAAACAAAATGGGGTTCCAAACAAATGCGCCTTCAAAGCAAGGCCCATGGTCCTTTTCAAATCAGATTTCCTTAGGAAAATCTCTTAGGCAAATCTCTAGTCCCGCCTAAGAAGTATACTTCTCCTTTGGCAAAATGCTTTTCTCATTTATGTGTGGGACTCTTGGGTCTACACAGTGAACTTCTCGAGGGAGGTAGGGATTATGTCATATTTTCTTGAAGTCTTTTCATTGTTGATGTTGTTATCGTTAAGGTAAAGAAAAAAGTAAATATATAAGATATTTTTTCTTATAAAAATTTCTTTAAAAGTAAGTGGACATTTATACAATAAGAACAGTGATAATAATGTACTGTGCAGTTTATAACATACACAGAGGCAAAAGGGCACAAAGTTCAGGAGACAAGAAATGGAAATGTAGTATTGGAAGGTTCTTATGCCGTATGTACAGTGGTATACTATCACTTAAAGGTGTACTAAATGAAGTTAAAAGTGTGTACTATAAACCCTAAAGCAACCACTATAATAACAAAAAAGAGTCATAGAGCCCTAGCTGGTGTAGCTCAGTGGATTGAGCGTGGACTGGGAACCAAGCGGTCCCGGTTCGATTCCCAGTCAGGGCACATGCCTGGGTTGCAGGCCAGGTCCCCGTGAGGGCCATGTGAGAGGCAACCATATATTGCTGTTTCTCTCCCTCTCTTTCTCCCTCCCTTCCCCTCTCTCTAAAAAATAAATAAAAATAAATCTTAAAAAAAAAAGAGTCATAGATAAAAAGCCAATAAAAGAGAGGAGGTGGGGTAATTAAAAAATACTCAATGAAATCAAAAGGCTTTAAAAGAAGAAAAGGAAAGAAACAGATGGGCTAAATAAAAAGCAAATAGCAAAATGGTGTATTTAAACTTAACTATATCAATAATCACATTAAATAAAGATCAAAAAACTCAAATTAAAAGGCAGAAATAGTCAGACTGAATTAAAAAGCAATACCTAACAATACACTGCCTGCTAAAAACTGACTTTAAATATAAGAAGAAAAATGGGTACAAACAACCTATTATTTACTCATTATTATTTCATGGAAATTATATGTGAACACTAATGAAAAGAGAAATGGAATAGTTATATTGACATCAAAGTAGACCTACTGCAAAGCATATTAAAAGGGATTCATAAAAAGTTCATTTTGTAATTATAAATTGGTCAATTCATATAGAGGACATAACTTTAACATGTAAGCATGTACCTACTAAAAGAACTTTACAATACATGAAACAAAAATTGAAAGAATTGCAGGCAAATCTACAATTATAATGGGAAATCTCAATACCCTTCTCAACATGAAATCCGTAAGGATCTAAAAAAGTTAAACAATACTCTCAAGCACCTCAACCTACCTACAATTTATAGAACACTCCAGACAAGAAAACCAGAATACACCCTCCTGGAATGTTTACCAAGACAGACTATATTATGGACCATGAGAAGTTTTAACAGACTTAAAAGAACTCAAGTCAACATTATTAGTCACTAAGAAAATGTAAATTAAAACTACAATGAGGTACACATCTATCTGAATGGCTAAAAAGTGACCATACCATGTATGCCCGGTGTTTGGGAAAACATGAAGAAACTGGAATTCTCATACACTACTGTTGCAAATGTAAAATCATACAACTACTTTGGAAAACTAAAAATTCCTCATAAAGTTAACCGTAGCTCCACATATGGTCTAGTCATTTCAGTGCTAAGTATTTACCCAAGAGAAATGAAAGTTTATGACCATACAAAGACTTGCATACTAGTGATTATATAAGCTTTATTTGTAATGGCCGCCAAGATGAAAACAACCCAACTGCCCATCAACATAAGAATACATAACCAGAGGACTTTCGGCCAAGATGGAGGCATAGGTAGACACACTGTGCCTCCTCACACAACCAAAAGAGGGACAACAACAATTTAAAAACAAAAAACAACCAGAACTGACAGAAAATCGAACTGTATGGAAGTCTGACAACCAAGGAGTTAAAGAAGACATGTTCATCCAGACCAGTAGGAGGTGTGGAGCCAGGCAGACAAGTGGAGCCAGAGAGTGCACAGTTAGATGGCGGTTTGTGGAGCAGTACAGACAATGCTTCAGCTGCCCGGAGAGACCTGTGGCCGGCACATCCAGTGAAACCACAGCTGGCGCTCTCAGTGAAACCCACGGCTGGCCAACCCAGACCCAGTGGGGCCTAGACTGGGGGACCAGGTGGTCCCTCATTCGCACTCAGATAAACCGGGAGAAAAAGCTGGGGAGGAAAACAAACCATGCAACGAGGGTCTCCAGTGCGGGGAAATAAAGGCTCAAACCACCGATTGAAAACACCTGTGAGGGTTGAGGTGGCAGTGGGAGGAACTCTGAGCCTCACAGGGGAGTTCGTTGTAGAGACCAACAGGGTCCTAGAATGTACACAAGCCCACCCACTTGGGAGTCAGCACAGACGGGCCCAACTTGCTTCTAGGTAGTGGGGGAAGTGACTAAAAGCTGGCAGAGAGCAGAGCAAGTGCCATTGTTCCCTCTCAGATCCCTTCCCCACAAGCAGCGTCTCAACACAACAACGTGGGTTACCCCACCCTGGTGAACACCTAAGGCTCTGCCTCTTATATGTAACAGGCACACCAAGGGGAAAAAAATGGCCCAAATGAAAGAGGAAATCAAAACTCCAGAAAAAATACAACTAAGCCACAAAGAGATAGCCAACCTTTCAGATGCACAGTTCAAAACACTGGTAATCAGGATGCTCACAGAATTGGTTGAATTTGGTCACAAATTAGAGGAAAAAATGAAGACTATGCTAATAGAAATAAGGGGAAATGTACAGGGAACCAACAGTGATGGGAAGGAAACTGGGACTCAAATCAATGATGGGGACCAGAAGGAAAAAAAAATACATTCAACCAGAAAAGAATGAAGAAACAAGAATTCAAAAAAATGAGAAGAGACTTAGGAACCTCCAGGACATCTTTAAATGTCCTAACATCTGAATCATAGGGGTACCAGAAGGAGAAGAGGAAGGGCAACACATTGAAAACTTATTTGAACAAATAATGAAAGAGAACTTCCCCAGTCTGGCAAAGGAAATAGACTTCCAGGAAGTGCAGGAAGCTCAGAGAGTCCCAAAGAAGTTGGGCCCAAAGAGGAACACACCAAGGCACATCATAATTACCTTACCCAAGATTAAAAATAAGGAGAGAATATTAGAAGCAGCAAAAGAAAAGAAGACAGTTACCTACAAAGGAATTCCCATAAGACTGTCAGCTGATTCTCAAAAGAGACCTTTCAGGCAAGAAGGGACTGGAAAGAAGTATACCAAGTCATGAAAGGCAAGGACCTACATTCAAGAATACTCTATCCATCAAAACTTTCATTTAGAATGGAAGGGCAGGTAAAGTGCTTCCCAGATAAGGTCTAGTTCAAGGAGTTCAACATCACCCAGCCTTTATTATATGAAATGTTTAAGGGATTTATATAATACATGGGGAGTTATCAACAGGGGAGTGGGAGGGAGAGGTGGAAAAGGTATAGAGAATAAGTAGCATAAATGGTAGGTAGAAAACAGAAGGGGGAGTTTAAGAATAGTATAGGAAATGTAGAAGCCAAAGAACTTATGTGTATGACCCATGGACAAAAACTAAAGGGCAGGGAATGCAGGGGTGTGGGGTGGAGGGGAATAAAGGGGGAAAAATGGGACAACTGTAATAGCATAATCAATAAAATATATTTTTTAAAAATGCATAACCAAATTGTGACATTCTGTAGGAAATTACATAGTACTAGAAAAGAATGAACTATTGCCTCACACAACATGATGAATCACAAAACAATTCTGTGTGAAAGAAGTTAAAAAAGATTACATAGTGTATGATTTCACTAATATAAAATTCTAGAAAATGTGGACTGAGCTACAGTGTCTGAAAGTAAGCTGGTGGGTGTCTAGAGAGGGGAAGCAGGAGTGGGAGGGGTGAGAGAAGGGACTGACAAAAGAGCACGAGGAAACTTGGGGTGATAGGTGTGGTGCACACACATGCACACACACATACTGCAGTGAAACCAAAATAAGTTTGCAGATGCAATTAAGGTTGCTAATTAGCTAACCCCTAGAAATGGGGAGATATCCTGAGTTATCCACGTGGGCCTAAACTAATGACATGAATTCTTAAAAGTAGAGAATCTTTCCTGCCTGTAGTCAGAAAGAGATGTGGGCATGAGAAAACGTTGATACTCTGTTGCTAGTTCTGAAATGCAAGGACCAAAGAGAGGCTTCAGGAGCTGGAAAATGCACAAAAGCTACCTCCCCTAGAACTTCCCATGTCTTAATTTTAGCCCATTGGGACACATATTGGACATTTGCCCTCTAGAACTGTAGGATGATAAATTTGGGTTGTTGTAAATCACTAAATCTGCACTAATTTGTTATGACAGTAATAGAAAGCTAATATATGATACCCCCAACGCTTAATATCATCCATCATACTTTAAAATTTCCCTGATCTGATGAGCAGAATAGTGTCTTTTTAAATTTGAATTTCCCTAGTTACTATTTACCTTAGTGTCGATTCATATATTGATATTTCTTCTGTAAATTGTATATTCCAGTTTTTCAATTATGGGTTATCTTATTATTAATTAGTAAAAATTCCTTATATATGTTGGATGCGATCCCTCTGTTTATTTTATGTGTTTTAACAGTTTCTCTCTGTCTGTTTATATTTTTAATTTTTATAATGTCTTTGGCATAGAGAAGTTTTAAATGTCATAGTCAAATTTATCTGTCCTTAAAAAAAATTCTGTCTCTGTGTGAGTATATTAAGAAAATCCCACTTCATACAAGGTTCTATAAACAATCTACCATATTTTTTCCCAATGGCTTTAAATTATATATTTTAAGTTATATGTATGCCTTTTATTAGGTATAATCAATTTTCTCAACTTCACTTAAAAAGTAATTCACTTACAAAGTAATTCACTTATTCCTTATTTATTAATAATCCTTGCATCTATTATATGTCAAGTTCCCATATATGCATGAGTTCATTTCAGATTTTCCATTAAGTTCCATTTATTTATTTGTCTAGTCTTACACCAATGCTATATATATTTTTGCTATTCTTAGAACTTTCAATACAAATGTTAGAATCTGTGTTTCAAACTAAAATCTCCAGGGAATGTAAAAAGCCTGTGGAAAACACTGTGGAGTTTTCTCAATAATTAAGAATAAAAGTACCACGTAACCTAGCAATTTGTCTTCTGGGTATCTACCTGAAAAATTTGAAAACAGTTATTCATAAAGATATATGCACCCCTTTGTTCACTGAAGCGTTATTTACAATAGTCAAGACATGGAAGCAACCTAAGTGTCCTTCAATAGAGGATTATATAAAGATGTGGTACCTATAAACAATGGAATGCTATTCAGCTATAAGAAAACATGAAATATTGCCACTTGTGACAACATGGTTGGATCTTGAGAGTATCCTGCTAAACGAAATAAGTCAGACAGAAAGGACAAGAACCATATGATTTCACTCATATGTGGAATATAAATCTGAAACTCATAGACACAGACAACAGTATGACAGTTAGGAGGATAAAGGAGCTAAATATATGGTGACAGAAGACTAGACTGTGTGCGGTGAGCACGCAATGCAGTACATGTATATAGATGATAGATTATAGAATGGTACACTTGAAACTTATATGATGTTAGTAACCAATGTTACCCTAATAAATTAAATTAAATTTAAAAAAGCTAACATCTACACTTAACTAATTACACTGGAAACTCGCTGAGGACAGAGAGTTTAGTCTGTTTTGTTTACTGCAGAGTCCCCAGCATATAGAAGCTCAGTATGTACTTTGTGAGTGAAAGAATGACTTTGTCATTGTGGAGTCATCGCTTCATTGAAGGTGGCTGTGTTCGTTTCCTAGAGCAGCTCTAACAAACTGGTGACTTCAACAACATGGATTGTCTTACAGTTTTTGAGTCTAGAACTCTGAAATCAAGGTATTAGCAGGGCCATGCTCCCTCCAATGCCTCTGGGGTAGAATCCTTCTTCATCTCTTTTAGTTTCTGATAGCCCCAGGCATTCCTTGGCTGGTGGTGGTATAACTCTAATCTCTGCCCCCATCCTCACTTGACCATCTTCCTCCCTCTCTGTCTGTGTCTTCACAAGGCATTCTCCTCCCTACGTCTCTCTCCTCTTCTTACAATGACACCAATCATATTGGATTAAGGACCCACTCTATTCCAGTATAACTTCTTCTTAACTAATTATATTGTAATGGCCCGATTTCCAAATAAGGTCACATTCTGAGGTATTGGGGTGAGGACTTCAACATATTTTTTTGCATTTTTGAAAGTATTGTTTTTATTTTTAATAATTTTTGGGGGTGACATTGGTTGATAAGATTATATAGGTTTCGGTGTACATTTCCATAGTATATGATCCATGCATTGCAAGATGTGCCCACCACCCAAAGTCAAATCATCTTCCTTTGCCATATTTTTGGCCCCCTTTACTTACCCTTTACTCCTCCTCCTCCTGTCCCTCTGGTAACCATCATATTGCTATCTGTGTCTACAAGTTTCAATTTTGTAGTCCACATATGAGTGAAATCATATGGTTCTTAGCTTGTTCTGACTGACATATTTCACTTAGCATAATATTCTCGAGGTCCATCCATATTGTCACAAATGGCAGTATTTCATCTTTTCTTATGGCTGAGTAGTATTCCATTGTATGTATGTACCACATCTTTACCCAATCATCTATCAAAGGATACTTTGGCCACGTAAATAATGCTGCAATGAACATATCTTTGCAAACAAATGTTTTCAATTTTTTTCGTAGATGCAAGAGAGGAATTGCTGGGTCATATGGTCATTTTATTCTTAATTTTTTTAGGAAACTCCATATCATTTTCCACAGTGGTTGTACCAGTTTACATTCCCACCAGCAGTGAATAAGCATTCCTTTTTCTCCATGACCTCTCCAACACTTGTTACTACTTTTCTTGTTTATAATATAGCCATTCTAACAGGTGTGATGTGGTATCTCATGGTAGTTTTGATTTTCGTTTCCTTAATGGCTAATGAAGTTAAGCATCTTTTCATTTATCTGTTGGCCATTTGTATGTCTTCTTGGGAGAAGTGTCTGTTAGATCCTCTGCACATTTGTTAATAAGATTGCTTGTTTTCTTGGTGTTGCGTTGTAGGAGTTCTTTATATATTTTGGATATCAATCTCTTATCAGTGCTGTTATTTGCAAATATCTTCTCCCATTTAATTGGTTGTCTTTTTGTTTTGTTGGCAGTTTCTTTTGCTGTGCAGAAGCTTTTTAGTTTGATATAGTTCCATCCATTTATTTTTGCCTTTACTTCCCTTGCCTTTGGGGTTAAATTCATAAAATCTTCACTAAGACCAAGGTCCAAAAGTTTAGTACCTATGTATTCTATGTAGTTTATTGTTGCAGATCTTATACTTAGGCCATTTTGAATTAATTTTTATACAGGACAAACTGTAATCTAGTTTTATTCTTTTACATGTGGTTTTCCAATATTCCCACCACCATTTGTTAAAGAGGCTTTCTTTTCTCTATTATATCTTTTTGGCTCCTTTGTTAAAAGTTATTTGTCCATATACATGTGGTTTCATTTCTGGGCTCTCAATTCTGTTCCATTGGTCTGGGTGTCTGTTTTTCCACCAGTGCCATGCTGTTTTGATTATCATTGCTCAGTAGTATAATTTGAAGTCAGGTAGTGTGATACCTCTAGCTTCATTTTTTTGTTTGCTTGTTTGTTTTATATTTGTTTGTTTTACTAAAAATTTCTTTGGCTTTTCAGGATCTTTTGTGTTTCCATACAAATCTGATGGTTTTTTTGTTCTTTTTCTTTAAAAAATATCTTTGGGATTTTGATGGGGATTTTTGATTATATTAAATCTGTATATTGCTTTGGATAATATGGACATTTTAACTATGCTGATTCTTCCAGTCCATGAACAGGGGATATCTTTCCATTTCATTGTGTCTTTTTCAATCTCTTTTAATAATGCTTTGTAGTCTTCACTATATAAGCCCTTCATGTCTTTTGTTAACTTCATCCCTAGGTATTTTTTTCCATTTCTTTTTCTTTTTTTCCTATTATAGTTGTTCCAATTTTTCCCCTGTTGCTCTCCCCTTCCCTGTCCACCCACCCCGCACTCACAGTCAATCCCCACTCTGTTGTTCATGTCCATGAATCCTTTATACCCATTCCTTGACTAGACTCTTCCATGTCTTTCTCTCCTTATCCCCTGCCCGCCTCCTCTCTGGTCACTGTTGGTCTGTTTCTTGTTTCCATGTTTTACTGCAATTCCAAAAGGAATTTTTTGTTTCATTTCTTTTTATGAAATTTTATTGTTAGTATATAGCAGTGATTTTCAACTTATTTCACCTCATGAAAAACATAAACTAATACTACAATTCTGTGGCACACCAAAAAATGTATTTTTTGCAGATCTGAAAAAATAGGTATAATTTTGATTCATTCACAATGGACAACTATTGCGTTGGCTATTGTCATTTTTAAGGAAAAGGACATTAGTTAGGTGCTGCATGTTTTAAAATTTTCTGTGGCACATCAGTTTAAAATCACTATAGTAGAATTTTTTAGTACACTGATTTTGTATCCTGCAAGTTTTCTGTATTTGTTTATTCTAATAGTTTTTTTGGTGGAGCCTTTGGAGTGTTCTGTATAAAGAATCATGTCATCTACAAAAAGTGACAATTACTTCTTCATTCCCAATTTGGATGTCTTTTATTTCTTTTTCTTGCCTGATTGCTTTGGCTAGGACTTCCAGTACTATGTTGAATAAGAGTAGTGAGAGTGGACATCCTTGTCTTGTTCCTGATTTTAGAGGAAAAGTTTTCAGTTTTTCACAATTAAGTATAACATTAGCTGAGGGTTTGTCATATATGGCCTTTATTATATTGAAGTGCTATTTTAATTAGTGTTTTAATCATAAATGGATGATGTATCTTATCAAATGCTTTTTTCTGCACCTATTGATAAGATCATATGATTTTTATCCTTTGTTTTGTTAATGTGATATATTACATTGATTGATTTGCATATATTGAACCATCCTTGTGTGCCCAGAATGAGCTCTACTTGATTGTGATATATTATTTTTTAAATATATTGTTGTATTTGATTTGCTAGTATTTTGTTTAGGATTTTTGCATCTGTATTTGTCAGAGATATTGGTCTATTGTTTTCTTTTTCGTATGTTATACTTGCCAGATTTAGTTATAGGTGTTATGTTGGCTTCATAAACTGTGTTCCTTTTTCAATTTTTTTGAAGAGTTTACGAAGGACAGGCATCAGATCTTTTTTGATTGGTAGAAATCACTAGTGAAACCATCTGGTCCTGGACTTTTATTTTGGGGGAAGTTTTGTTGGTTTCAATTTTCTCACTATTGATCGGTCTATTTAGATTTTTCAGTTCGTCATGAATAAGTCCAGGAAGGTTATATATATCTAATAACTTATTCATTTCTTCTAGGTTATTGAATTTGGTGGCATATAGTCTTTCATAGTATTCTAGTATGATCTTTTGTATTCCTGTGATGTCTGTGGTATCTTCTTTTCTTTTATTTCTGATTTTATTTATATGAGTCTTTTCTTCTTTTTCCTTAGTGAGTCTAGGAAGGGGTTTGCCAATTTTATTAATCTTTTCAAAGAATCAACTCTTTGTTGTATTAATTTTTTGTGTAGTCTTTTTGTTTTCCATTTCATTCAGCTCTGTTTTGATTTTTATTATTTCCCTTCTTTTGTTGACTTTTGGGTGGTTTTTGTCCTTCTTTTTCTTATCCTTTAAGATACGTTAGGTGGTTTACTTGGGATTTCTCTTGTTTCCTGAAATAGGCCTATAATGATATAAACTTCCTTCTTATTACTGCTATCACTGTATCCCAGAATTTTTGATATGTCATATTGTCATTTTCATTTGTCTTTATATATCTTTTGATCTCTCCTTTTATTATTCTTAGACTCAGTCATTTTTTTAATACTATGTTGTTTAATCTCCACAGATTTGTGAGATTTTTTCTCTCCTTTTGCTGCTGTTAATTTTTAATTTCAAAGCATTGTGTTCAGAGAATATGTTTGGTATGATTTCTATCTTCTTAAATTTGTTGAGGCTAGTTTTGTGACCCAACAGATGGCCTATCCTTGAGAATGTTCCATGTGCACTGGAAAAGAATGTAATGTATAATCTGATGTTCTGGGATAAAAGGCTTTGTAAATGTCAATTATGCCCACTTGATCTAATGTGTCATTTAAGATTGATATTTCTTTACTGATTTTCTGTCTGGATGATCTATCTAGAGCTGTCAATGGAGTACTTAGTTCCCATATTATAACTGTGTTTTTGTCAGTGTCTCCCCTTACTTCCATGAAAAGTTGTTTTATTTTGGTGCTCTTTGCTTGGGTGCATTTATATTGAGAAGTGTTATGTCTTCTTGATGTAGCACGCCTTTATCATTATAAAATGCCCATCTTTGTGTCTTATCACCTTTGTCATCTTGAAATCTCTTTTGTTAGGTATAAGTATGGCTACTTTTTTTTTTCTGTGGTTGCTATTTGCTTGGAGAATCATCTTTCTCCCTTTTACTTGGAGTCTATTTTTGTCTTTGCAACATACATGTTGTCTCCTGAAGGCAATACATGGTTTGGTTTGGTTTTTGATCCAGTCTGCTACCCTTGGCCTTCTTATTGGTGAGCTCAACCCATTTGCATTTAGAGTAATTATTGATATATGAAGATTTCCTATAGCCATTTTATCTTTTGTTCCCAGTAGCTCTGTGCCTCCATTGGCTCTTTTCCTTTGTGTTTCCATCTGTAGTTTTTGTGGTAGCATTCTGTACTACTTTTCCTCTGTATCTTCTTTTTTAAGTTATGTTTCTCAGTTTTGGGGTTTTTATGTGTGATTACCATTAGATTTATGAAAAATAAAGTTCCATCTATATAGTAGTCCTTTTTCTTTTGAGTGCATCTGATCTCCATCTTCCTTGCAGATTCAGACCCTTACCCTTGTCTTTTATGTTTTTGTTGTTACAAATTATTCCTGTTTATGCAGTAAGTTTGCTGTGATCTTACTGGCAGTTTTCAACATATTTTTTGAGAGATACAATATGATCCATAACAGTGGTATATTTCTCTTGTATGTATTTCTAGTTAACTTTATAGTTGTTTTGCTATCAAGAATGAGATTATTTTGTTTATTAGCTTTTCACTAACTGATTGATTAGTCGCTAATGTACTGTATAGAAATTGTATTGGTTTCTATACATTATTGTTTTATCCAAAAAAACTTGAAGAACTCTATTGTTTTAGATGGTTTATCAAATGTGTGGCAACATAAATGTTAAGCTCCATAGTCTTTAATTCAGCCATGTTTAGAAATAATACTGCAATATAAAAAGTTCATGCTTTGATTGACAAATCAAGTAGAAAGTTTGAAAAGTAGAATTTTGATTTACGTGCCTTCAGAAGACAAATACTCAGCTAGATATTACATATTCCTCAATAAGGAAAAGTTTATAAATATTTAAAAGTGTTACATTACAATTTAAGTTAAACATGTACATAATCTAATCTTCTCAGAATAAAGTTGAGTGTCTCTCTAAATTTATTTTCTAAAACAGCTAAAAAGCTTTCTGTAATGTTTAAATATTTGTTTCACTTATTCTAGGGACAATTAGCTTTTAATTTTGAAGTGAAAATATGCTTATTATGAAAACTAAATTTGTGAGAATATTTGTTGTAAAGACTCTGGCCAGGTAGCTCAGTTGGTTGGAGCATCATTCCAATAGTACAAGGTTTGGGGGGTCAATCCCAGGTTAGGGCACAGACAAGAATCAACCAATGAGTACATGAATAAATGGAACAATAAATAGATGTTTCTTCTCTCTCTCTCTCTCCCCCCTCCATCTCTCCACCTACCTCTCTTTCTTCCTCTCTGTCTCTCTAAAATCAGTTTGTTTTTTTAAAAAAGTATTTCCTTAAAGTATAATTCTGTTTGTCATAGTTGGCTGATTTTACCTACCATCATGGTGATGATTGATTCACTATGACATCCCCTATCTATCTCACACTCAGTCTGTGAAGAATTGTGAGGCACAGGTCCACGGAGCTCATGCTTTGGGTGCCAGAGACAAAGTGCCTCCCATCCAGTCCCTGTGCCCAGAGCCCTCAAGGCTGATTGGCTCTGAAGGAGATAGGAGGAAGTGCCCAGCAGAGGGGAGCTGCAGTCAGCAGAAAGACTTGACTCAGTGGGGGGCTAAACTACCCAGAAGGGGTGCTGAGAGTCCCTAGCATCTAGGCCAGCAAAGAGCAAGAAGGCGGTGTGTGAGTTGCCCCTAATCGATGCACCTCAAGGACAGCACAACTGGTGGACTACAGGCCTAGGCTGGATGCAGAAGGGCACCTAGGAACTGGGCTAGAGGCTGGACAACAGCGAAGAGTGCAAGTGCGTCTCAGGAAGGGAAAAGAGTGAAACTGATACCTTTCTAGCCTGAGGCAGCCAGGAAGGCCAGAAGAACAGGCCTGGCTGGTTTAAAGCCAGCAGAAGGCTTTTTTTTTATTCCTTCTTCCTTTCTGTCCATCTTTCTTTTTTTATTCCTTCTTCCTCCCTTTCCTTTACTATTCCTTGTTCCTTCCTTCTTTTATTTACTTTATTTTTTTATTTAAAATTTTTTTCTTTTAATTCTTTCTTTCTTTCTATTCCTTCTTCCTTATTTCCTTTCCTCTTTTTATTCCTTCTCCCTTCCTTCCTTCTTTTTTTCTTTTTTCTTATTTTCCCACAAATGAGACATTAAAACCTGGGGCTTTGAGAAGACCAGAGTTAGATCCAAACAGGATCATCCCAAAAAACAAAGACAGTGAGACAAATTTCACTTTGCTACTCCAGAGAACTTGCAAGGTGGGAGCAGTGAACACCAGTACACTTGCTGGAAGAGGAAACCCACCAACAAAGGAGCCACCAAGAGAAACCAATGGAAGAAGGTGAAGGAGGAAGTGGAACCCACACTAACCTCAATCCAGGACCAACCTGGAAATAAAACCAATTGGTGGAGAAATTACCCACAACAAACAATGGAACAAGAGTGAGAGATAAGCCTCAAAACCTCATACACACAGAAGAACCAGCTTCAACACAACCTGTCCACACCTGCACAACAGAATACAGGGTATGGTGGATGGAGTGACCCTCAGTTATCCACCTGGAGGAAAGGACCCACCAAAGAAAGACCCAACAACAATAAAAACCCAAAGACATACAGAGAGCCAACATAAATGGCAGCCCAAGACCAGCGAGCTCAGGAGATTAAGGCGACTGCACCACTGAATCTTACAGGTATTCTACCATAGAAGTTCATACCATAAACCCAGAGAGTCAGAACAGATCAATTTAAGAAACAGAGGCTAACAAGAAGAGTCTCACAAACAATGGGAAGACAAAGAAACAATCCCCAAATGAAAGGAAAGGAGGAAGCCTCAGAAAGAATGATAAACGAAACAGACGCAAGTCAACTATCAGATATTGAGTTCAAAGCATTGGTTATCAGGAAGCTCAATGAACTCAAAGAGAATTACCAGAAACTGCAGGGAAACTGCAATGAACTCACTGCAAAGCATAACATCATGAAAAAGGAAATAGAAACTATCAACAAGGGCCAAGAGGAAATGAAGAATACAATTTCTGAACTGAAGAACACAGTAGAAGGAATCAAAAGCAGGCTCGATGAAGCAGAGGATCAGATCAGCAAGCTGGAGGACAAGGTAGAAAAAAACACCCAGAAACATCAAGAAAAGGAAGAGGCTCAGAAAGAATGAAGAGTAATTAAGGGAAATGCAAGACAACATGAATTGTAATAATATCTGTATAATAGGGATACCAGAAGGAGAAGAAGAAGAGCAAGGGATAGAAAACCTGTTTGGAAAAGTAATGATGGAAAACTTCCCTAATCTGATGAGAGAAAAAGTCACACAAATCCAGGAAACACAGGGAGTACCAATCAAAGAGGCCCACTTCAAATGGCAAAATTCCAAGACAAAGAGTGAATCTTAAAGTCAGCAAGGGAGAAACAGGAAGTAACATAAAAGCCCCGATAAAGTTAGCAGCTGACTTCTCAATGGAAACACTCCAAGCCAGAAGAATATAGCAAGAAATATTCCAAGTAATGAGAACCAGAGGCCTGCAACCAAGGCTACTGTACCCAGCAAGGCTCTCAATCAAGATAGTAGGCCAAATAAGGAGCTTCCCAGACAAAAGAAGTCTAAAAGAATACACCTCCACCAAACCAGTTCTGCAAGAGATACTAAAGGGACTGCTTTAAGGAAAGAAAGGAAAAGAGAGAGAGAGAGGAACACAGATACAAAAAAAAATGGCAATGAATAAGTACCTATCAATAATAACCTTAAATGTAAGTGGATCAAATGTCCCAATCAAAAGGCATAGAATAGATGAATGGATAAGAAAGCACAACCCACACATATGCTGCCTACAAGAGACCCACCTCAGGATAAAAGACTTACACAGAATGAAATGGCTGTGTAGGGCTGGAAACGAATTTTCCAAGCAAACGGACAGGAAAAAAAAAAACCAAACCCAGGGTAGCAATACTCATATCAAACAAAATAGACTTCAAAAAAAGGGCCATAAGAGAGACCCAGAAGGACATTTCATAATACTCAAGGGAAAAATCCACCAAGAAGACATAAACATTGGAAATATATATGCACCCTACATAGGAGCACCCAAATACATAAAGAAAATCTTGGAGGACTTCAAGAAACACATTGACAGCAACACAATTATAGTAGGGGATTTTAATACTCTACTGTCAAAAATGGACAGATCTTCCAAACAAAATATCAACAAAGATAGTGTGGCATTGAACAATGCCCTAGATGAAATGGACTTAACTGATATATATAGAGCCTTTCACCTCAAAGAAGCTAAATACACATTCTTTTCAAATGCACATGGAACATTTTCAAAGATAAACCATATGATAGGACACAAAACAAGCCTCAACAAATTCAGGAAAATTGAAATAATATCAAGTATTTTCTCTGACAACAAGGGACTGAAATTAGAAACCAACCTCAAGGAAAAAAACCCCAAAACACTCAAAATCATGGATATTGAATATTGAACAATGAATGGATCAAGAATGAGATTAGGGAAGAAATCAAAAAGTTTCTTGAAACAAATGAAAATGAACACACAACAACCCAAAACTTATGGGACACAGTGGAGGCAGTCCTGAGAGGAAAGTTCATAGCAATACAGGCCTACCTAAAAAAGAGAGGAACATTTCAAACAAACAACCTAACCCTACACCTACAAGAACCCGAGGAACAACAACAAAGACAACCCAGAGCAAGTAGAAGGAAGGAAATAACCAAAGTCAGAGCAGAATTAAATGACATAGAGGCTAAAAGCACAATTCTAAGGATCAATGAATCCAGGAGCTTGTTCCTTGAAAAGATAAACAAAATGAACAGGTTTTTAAGCAAGCTCATCAAGAAAAGAAGAGAGAGGGCCCAAATAAACACAATCAGAAATAAAAGAGGAGAGATTACAACTGGTACCACAGAAATACAAAGGATTGTAAGAAATTACTATGAAGAACTGTATGCCAAGAAATTTGAAAACCTAGGTGAAATGGACAAATTTCTAAAAAAATATAATCTTCCAAAACTCAATGAAAAAGAAGCAGAAAGCCTTAACCAACCAATAACAGCAGATAAAATTGAAGCAGTAATCAAAAAATTTCCGACACACAAAAGCCCTGGACCAGATGGTTTCACAGGAGAATTCTACAAAGCATTTAAGGAAGAGCTAAGTCCTATACTTCACAGACTATTCCAAAAAGTCCAAAATGATGGAACACTCCCAAACTCTTTTTATGAAGCCAGCATCATCCTAATCCCAAAACCAGATGAACATAGATGCTAAAATCCTCAACAGAATATTGGCAAACTGCATCCAGCAATACATTTAAAAGATCATACACCATGATCAAGTGGGATTCATCCCACAGATGCAAGGATGGCACAATAGTCACAAATCAATAAACATAATACATCACATAAACAAAAGCAAAGATAAAAATCACATGATCATATCAATAGATGAGGAAAATGCATTTGATAAGGTACAGCACCCATTTATGATAAAAACACTCAGCAAAGTGGGAATAGAGGGAGCATTCCTCAACGTAATAAAGGCCATATATGAGAGACCTACAGCCAACATCATACTCAATGAACAAAAACTAAAATCTTTCCCACTAAGTTCAGGAACAAGACAAGGTTGTCTACTATCACCATTTCTATTCAACATAGTACTGGAAGTTTTAGCCACAGCAATCAGACAAGAAAAGGAAATAAAAAACATCCAAATTGGAAAGGAGGAAACAAAATTGTCATTGCTTGCAGTTGACATGATAGTATACATAGAAAATTTTATAGACTTCACCAAAAATCTACTCGACCTAATAAATAAATTTGGCAAAACAGTGGGATACAAAGTCAATATCCAGAAATCAAAGACATTTTTGTACACCAACAATGAAACATCAGAAGCAGAAATCAGGGGAAAAAATCCCATTGATATAGCAATAACAACAACAAAAAAATACCTAGGAATAAACCTAACCAAAGAGATAAAAGACCTGTACTCAGAAAACTACATAAAACTGAAGAAAGAAATCATGGAAGACACAAACAAATGGAAACATATACTGTGCTCATGGATTGGAAGAATCAACACCATCAAAATGTCCATTCTACCGAAAGCAATTTATAGATTCAATGCAATCCCTATCAAAATACCAATGGCATATTTCACAGATATAGAACAAACACTTCAAAAATTTATATAGAACCATAAATGACCCCAAATATCTGCTGCAATTTTGAGAAAAAAAGAGCAAAGTAGGAGGGATCACAATACCTGATATCAAACTGTATTACAAGGCCACTGTAATCAAAACAGCCTGGTACTGGCATAAAAACAGACAGATAGACCGATAGAACAGAACAGAGAGCCCAAAAATAAACCCAAGTCACTATGGCCAATTACTTTTCAGCAAAGGGAGCAGAAGAATAAAATGGAGTAAAAATAGCCTCTTCAACAAATAGTGTTAGGAGATCTGGACAGCTACATGCAGAAAAAATGAAACTTGAGCACCAACTTACACCATACACAAAAATAAATTCAAGGTGGATAAAAGACTTAAATATAAGTTGTGACACCATACAAGTCCTAGAGGAAAACATCAGTAGGAAAACCTCAGACATTCCACGCAGCAACATCTTCACTGATATGTCCCCTAGAGCAAGGGACCTGAAGGAAAGAATAAACAAATGGGATCTCATCAAAATAAAAAGCTTCTGCATGACTAAAGAAAGCAGCATTAAAATGAAAAGAGAACCAACAGTATGGGAAAACATATTTGCCAATGATACCTTGGACAGGGGTTTGATCTCCAAAATATATAAAGAACTCATACGACTCCACTCCAGGAAGACAAACAACCCAATTAAAAAAAATGGGCAAAGGACTTGAACAGACACTTTTCCAAGAAGGATATACAAAGGGCCCAGAGACATATGAAAAGATGCTCAGCATCACTAGCCATCAGAGAAATGCAAATTAAAACCACAATGAGATACCACTTCTCACTGGTGAGAAAGGCCGAAATAAACAAATCAACAAGCGACAAGTGTTGGAGAGGATGCGGAGAAAAGGGAACCCTAGTGCACTGTTGGTGGGAATGAAGACTGGTGCAGCCACTGTGGAAAACAGCATGGAATTTCCTCATAAAACTAAAAATGGAACTGCCTTTTGACACAGCAATTCCATTGCTGGGATTATAGCCTAAGAGCCCTGAAACACCAATCCAAAAGAACCTATGCACTCCAATGTTCATAGCAGCACAATTACAATAGCCAAGTGCTGGAAGCAACCTAAGTGCCCATCAGCAAATGAGTGGATCAAGAAACTCTGGTACATTTACACAATGGAATTCTACGCAGCAGAGAGAAGGAGGGAGCTTATACCCTTTGTGACAGCATGGATGGAACTGGAGAGCATTATGCTAAGTGAAGTAAGCCAGGTGGTGAGGGACAGATACTATATGATCTCACCTTTAACTGGAACATAATCAACAAAAGAAAAAAGCAAGCAAAATATAACCAGAGGCACTGAAATTAGGAACAATCTAACAATAGCCAGTGGGGAGGGGATTGTGGGGAGAAGTGTTTTCAAGAACTATTATAAAGGACACATGGATGAAACCAAGAGGGAGGGTGGAAGCAAGGGAGGGAGGTGGGTTTGGATGGGGTGGAGGGAGGGGAGGGGAGAAAATGCAGACAACTGTAATTGAAGAACATAAAGTAATTTAAAAAAAGAATTGTGAGGTGCTCTTGAAATTAGAAACATTATTAAAGGTATATTTCCTCCTTTTAAAAGTATTCACAAGTAAGTTTAAGACACTCTGGCAGATTAATCTTCAAACACGTGCAGTTTTGATATGTCCTAAGAGTAGAGTCAAATGAATTTTCTATATAAAAGATCCTATCTTCTGTAAATAATGAAATTTTCTCTTATCAATTCCAAGCCTTCTATCTGGTTTCACTTTCTTGTCTTATTAAATTAAGACCACCAGTCAAATGCTGACTAGTGGATATCTTGATTATAATGAGAATATTTTACAAACTTCACAGGTATGTGTGGTAGTTTCAGTACGTTTTAGCAGCTAGCATTCATTGGATTAAAAGTTTGCAAATAAAAATTCCATTTTATTTGTTTTTGCTAGAAGTATTTTTAATCATGATTTATTTTGAACAGTTAATAATTCTTCATTTTCTGCACTTATTGAGATAATTATATATTTCCACTCTCTAATCTATTAATACAAATTTTATTGATAGATTTTCTAATATTGACAATTTTGAATTTCTGGGATAAGTTATATTTGCATAGCAGTTTTTTATTTAAAAAATTACTAAATTCAAATTTTTAATGTTATCTTTAGAAATCTTGCATGCATATTTTACATAAAATTGGTCTGTAATTTTGTCTTGTGCGATGTTTGTCAGTTTAGGTATCAAGGTTACATTAGTCTTCTAAAATTAGTTGAACTCTCTTTCTATTGTCTGGAAGAATTTGTATAAGTCATGGATCATCTATTTTTAACAACCACAATATACCCCTCCAATTTGATCCTGGCATCTCATTGACTTTTGTAGTAATATATGATTATAAATATATTCATTTATCCCATGGTTTCTCTCCAGTATTTACAAATTTCCTGCTATTCATTAATTCACTCACTATGTGGCAAGGTGGCTAAGTCCTTTATTCAGGGAAATAAAAGATAGTTTATAAAAACCCTTCTGTTATCCTTCAAGACTGCAGTCCAAATACCATTTTCTCTGCAAACAAAACAAACTATAAAGTTTTCTCTCTTCCTTTAAAATCTTGTCTTATATAAAATGATATATAAATTGCGTATGGTTATATAAATCGATACACAGCATGTCCTCAAATAATGTTTTGTTCAGTGTCATTTAGTTATAATGTTGATGAGATGCTGTAGGAATTTAACTCTCATTTATATCAATTAGCGTATGGTAAATCGGCTTTGTATACTTTTTCACTTAAAGTTGTAGAACCTATCAATGGTGCTGAATGAGGGTGTATTGTATATAAATAATTTCTATTATATAAGTTGATTATATCTAAGAAGTTTATAGTTCTTTCTGTTCCTATATTGTTTTATTCATAATCCTATTGCAGTTTTAATTTTAAAATATTTGGGGGGTTGCAAATCAAACACTTCTTACTGTTGGCGGTTCAGGTGGAGACTAGTGGGAAAGGCTTCTGGGACAGAACGCATATTGCGTCCACTAATGGGACGTAGCTACTGAAAACAAAAATTCCGAAGTCCTTTAGTTAGGTTCAGTCGATACTAGAAGGCTATGACTCTATCGGAAATTCCCAATACTATAACTTTGGATGTACAAAGGTATCTTTCACTGATCTATGAAGAACTTAAAGGTAGGAATCCAAACTGAAGATGAGTAAACCATGCCTTTCAAACTGGTTTTCTAGAGTCATGTTATTATCTGTTTCCTTTTTATCATCCTTGAGCTTTGTGTTCTAGCCCAATGTCTCAGGGGCTGTGGCATTTAGAAATGTGTCCTATCTTCATCAGAGGGACAGCCACACAATCCTACCCAGGCCTGAGTGGGGGTGGAAGCCAGGTCAGGGAGAAGAAGACTGTGGTGACTCGAGTCAGACACGTGAGGCACAAGGATTCCTCCTCACGTGCAGATTCAACCCTGTATCCAAATTCTACTTTGAATGATCTGGGCTTGAATTTCACTAGGAAAGGGGAACAGTTGCTTTTTTTTCTGTCAGTCAGAGAAAGTAACAAGTTACAGCAAGTCTTCAAATGTTTACGGAGACTTTCAAAGGAACGGCGGAATTCTCTTCATGAGCAGTGCAGTTGACTGGAAGTCCAGGGAGAGGAGTATGTAGGAGCCAAAGATGTACATTTTCTTCAGGGTGCAGGGGCCAGGCAAGAATAATGGAGTCTAGAGTGAACACCCTTACAAGAAAAACCTGCTGCTGGGGTGGAAGTGTGCTCCTGCACTAGGACTGGGAGGCCGGATCTAGAAGCTGAAATCCACCCAGACTGGCAGTGCACCACCCTCACTCTTTCTGGGTCTGTGGTTGGGATGGCTGAGGAACAACAGAGCAGAGTTAGATGTCCCATGAATTGTGCCATAGTCCGCCTTCAGAGTTTGATTCAGAAATCGGAATTCTGTATAGCTCTTGCCTATGCGCATATGACTTTTGTAAATCTTGTTTTGTTTTCTTGTATGTTAATAAATGTTATTATCTTTCAAATATATATATAGATAGCCTTCAGCCACAAGTAGCAGAAATCCCTGATTTGAAGTGACAATCAATCAAATATTTTCCTCACCTAAGAGGAAGTCTGAGGTAGGAGGTATCAGTGGTTCAAGGACCTAGGTTCTTCTATTTAGATATTCTTCCACTTTCAGTATGTCAGCTTTCTCCTCAGACCAACTTTCTCTCATGGTCGTAAGATAGTTACAGCAGCTCAGATATCATATCAGACATGTTATCATGAAAAGGGAGAAGAGATCACTCTTCCTACGTGTCTCTCTTCTGAGAAAAAATCCTTCCCAGAAGCCCTCCAGCAGACTTCCTTTCAAGTCTCATTGGCCAGAATTGTGTCATATGCTTACGCTTATGCCAGTACCTAATACGGGAAATAAGACCACTATGATTGGCTTAGAACAATCAGGACTGGGTCTGAGAGTGGGGCAAGCTTTCCTTAAAGCATATGACTGAATGGAAGAGAGTGAAAATATGAATAAAAGCAGGATTCTTCTTCTGATGAAGAAAGGGAATGAAATGGGATATGAATGCAAGCTGAGCAATCGGTAGTAGATACTACACATATTTCTCCTGAATAAGGTGGTATTCCAACTTGGGATCAGACCAAAAAGGAATTGTTATTGGCTCTGGTGGTCTTTGGAATAGACCATAAACAGCCATAGAAGAAAAGAGTGGACACTCCAGCAGAGAGAGAGAAAGAGATCAATACGGGGCTGCCCATGGATATCGGCTCATTTCCTCAGGGCCGTTTCTTCAACATTAGATGCTGCTGCCTCCATCCATCTCCCTTGCAAAATCTGACTTAATAAAACCAGAAGCTGTTAGTTTTAAAACTGCTGTCATGGGGGCTTTGGCTCTTTTTAAATAACAGGATTAACAGGAACCCCAGGAAACTGCCCCAACAAGGAGCCATTAGCCAAAAGCCCTGACAGCTGGAGAGCTGGATTGAGTCCAGCAGGTGGACCTTTCTGGTTGGTAGTGGGTGGACACCATTATATGTTTGGGGGCTTTTTGAAATCTTTAAGCAATGTTGACCTCAGGAGCAGGGAAATGCTCTGCTCCTACTCCACAGAAGCATTTTTAAATATACAGCCAACCTCAAGGTCAGCTAAGGAAAGGGACCAGTAAGAAATAAAAGAAACAGAAATTGAATTCTAAAGGTCACTCTCTACTGATCAAGATTGCTTTAGGCCACTTCTACTAAAAATGTGGTATTACCAACATGATCGTCATCGACAGTATCATCAGCAGCTGGGGACTTGGGAAAAATGCAATTTCTGAAGCTACATCCCAGACCTATTGATTCAAAATCTCAGGACTAGCAAACTATAAATTGGTGTTTTAACAAGCTATCCAAGGATTTCTTCAAGTTTAAAAGGAATTGCTTTAGATCTGTGTTGTCTCTGTAGCTTTTGCTAGAACGCTAGTAGATCTTACAGGTGGGGGTGGGCGGGCAGAGTGGTCAGGAGGTAGAAAAGGCAATGGGTAAGGCCCCAGACAGCCTTATCTGAAGGAAGATGATTAGCTAGCAGAAAAATAAAAAAAGTGAAAACAGGCAGGGCCTGGAAGAACCAGATCTGTAACTTGCCCTGAATGAGTGTTTGTTAGGCCAGAGACATTACCAAAACTCAGTTCTGTAATAAAACCCAGTGTTTATCAATGCTGTGGTAGGCATTACATGGGAGAACTTTTATGAAAAAAAGAAGGCCATATATTCAGGGCCACTGCATATGTGTATCTGCCTGTGCACTGTGCAACTCCAGGAGGAACTTATGACATTATCAGTGTCCTAGCAATGTGCAACACATAAGCCCTGCTGATAGTCTCCTGAGATCAAAGCATCTCTGCTCTAAAAAGGACGATAAATCTTAATTCTTTTAACTTACAGACCAAAGGAAGTCAAACAATTTGACCAAGATCACATGGTTAACTTAGCAGCAGACCCAAGATCTTGAAATCCAAATATCTACTTTAGGAAATGAGTCCCTGGAGAACAATGCTAAAGAATTAGAGCTAAATATAAAAAAAAAATTAGTTTTATTTCAGTGACAATAACAAAAGAATAAAATAAAACCCAACACAAGTATCTAAGAGGATGAAAATTGTTAGGTAAATTACTTAGACTTCTGTGTGTGTGTGTGTGTGTGTGTATGTGTGTGTGTACACACACATATACAGACCTATGTGTATATATATGTGTGTAATTATACAGTATAAATGTATATATCATCAGTTACATAAGTGAAGAGGCCATCTTGGACACTCCAACCCCAACTAGACATTCCAGATCCAACTAGAGACAGATCTGGTGTCAAATGGTTGTAATTCTTCCTTTTTTTTTTTAAAGATTGTATTTATTTATTTTTAGACAAAAGGGAAGGGTGAGAGAAAGAGAGGGAGAGAAACATTAATGGGTGGTTGCCTCTCATGTGGCCCCCACTGGATACCTGGCCTGCAACCCAGGCATGTGCCCTGAGTGGGAATTGAACTGGCGACCCTTTGGTTTGCAGCCCGCGCTCAATCCACTGAGCTATACTAGCCAGGGCAAATAGTTGTAATTCTTGATTTCTCCTCCCTCCATAGCTGGTGGTATTCATATAGTTATACATATGTTTATGGGCATAACTATATGTACAACTTTATCCTCTTTTGGCCCTCTTCTCACATTTTTTTAAAGATTTTATTTATTTACTTTCAGAAAGAGGAGAAGGGAAGGAGAAAGAGCAATGTATGGTTGCCTCTCACATGGCCCTCACTTGGGACCTGGCCCGCAACCCAGGCATGTGCCCCGACTGGGAATCGAACCGGGACCCTCTGGTTCCCAGTCCATGCTCAATCCACTGAGCCACACCAGCCGGGCCCTCTTCTCACATTTTATCAGTGACTGGAAGGTGGAAATTAATGATGCAAAGAAATATAAGCAGCTGAGGTATCTGTGAGGTTTTAGCACAACTGATTTTTAAGGCTTCAGGTAAATATTTCCAAAAGTAAGTGCTCATCTTTGTGGTCTCTGTTGAGCCCAGCAGAATGTAATATGCAGCCCACCACATTAGAACAAAGTTAGGGGCACATGGAATGGAGTGCACATTGCAGTTTACCTGGTTTTGATGCCCTATTGGGAGTCACCTGAATTAAGTATGTGATAATGTCAGAGGATTCTTTAACAAAGGACTTTATTAAGGCACTAAAAGGAATTATTGAAACTCTAAACCAAATTGTTTATGATAGATATATACACACTACAAGTCTCCATACTCCAATTGTTCTTCAAAACATTAGCATGAGTAATGGAACAGGCTCCATCTGAACGGCTTCTATTTCACTCTCTGTAGATCCTCTTCCATAGAGCCCATGCTGACTGAATGAACAGCAGTGTCTGACTCCACAGGGACCCATGTTTCTTCTCAGAGAAAGCACTAGTCTGCTTAAGCCATTTTCAAAGCAGAGTCTTTAAGAACCACTTGATTTACCTAGAAGACTTGGTTTCCCTACAAAATGATCTGTAAAATGCTGGGTGCCCATTTTATTTGTTAATCCTGGGATTGCTCTTCTTCTCTACCCCAGCCAGTTTGTGCATCTGTATTTCCCATGGTCTCCGTAGGTGTTCCCAGAGGAAAGAAATATCTAAACTGCCTTCAACAAGAAGCATAAATTCCTTGTTAAGTTTCAACCTGGAGATCGCTTTCCATTACACATTCTGCATAAACATCTCCTTGGTAACAGGAGCTCATTTGCATAATGATACTGTCACTTCATGCCCACTATCACACTGGTCACACACGTGCCATGCACAACTATTTATATGAAAGACTGCAAGGGCCAATACAAAAACAGTACTATCATGGAGGAATTACAGGTGAATTTCTTTTACTCAAGTATGCCTACAGATATATTTGCTTTTAAAATTTAAATAACATGAAGAAATCTGTGCTATTTCCAGCAAATTATACTACCTCAAGTATTTCTCCCTAGGACTATTGAACACATTCTTCAAAAGAGGAGTTTATGCCTTCCCACCCACTGAGCCCCAGGAATCCGATTTTTAGAGAGCATTCCTACTTTCTCTGACCCTCCAGTTTTAATGAAAAAATCGTCCAACACAAGCAGCAGTAGAAATCTGACTGGAAGTGCCCTGTGGAGCTTCTGGTTGTCATTTTCCTTGAAATCAGCACAGAGAACTCCAGCTCAGGGAATGAAGGGTGTACTGACACTAAGACAAGTATCGTCACCTTGTTGTGAGGGAGACAGCTCCAGTGGTTATCCTTAGCAGATGCTCGGATGCAGAGCCAAGAAATTCCCATAAGAATTGCTGAATTTCACAACATCATCCATAGAAATAGGTCAGGGCTTTACATTATTTCTCCCATAAAGCATTTTGGAGTTCATGAGAAGGGTTGTTATGGCCATTTGATGAGGGTGCTTGACTCAGCAGACCAGTTTCTCTTTAAGTGTCTGGGTGATTTACAGGTGTCTGAGGAATAATAAACATACTTTCAGAAGACACTATAAAATATGTGTTTCTTGTAGGTAACCCCTCCTGCATTGGCTTTGCAAGCCTTCCTCTGCTGGACTGCCACAACAGAGAGCGCCCAACCTTGCACCATTGCTAATCGTGGTGCATGAACACAGAAAGCACTGCTGGGCTGGTTGCCCAGTTCACAAGGAACTCCACTTCCATGAGAGCTTTTCTTCAAAAGATGGCCCCAGAAACTTTGTTGATTCTATATGACCCTGACTCTAAGCCCACTGATCAATTAAAAGATGAATACCTGACCAACCTGGGCCAATCATCCTTCCCTAGGATTTTAAAAACTGGACTCCCTAGGATTTTAAAACCTGGATGTAAATCATAAAGGTCACTCTTTTGCTAATGGCAATATCAAAGACGTAAGGCTTAAGAACTCTCACTGATTACCTTTATCACAAAAGTGAGGGAAGAAGTGGAAGCTAGAGATGGAAAAACTCCTACGGTCATCTAGGTATCTAATTCCGATGGTTCCTGAGGCGCGTTTCTTCTTTAGCTGTGTAAGACTTCTTGGTATCCATCCAATAAATTCCCATTTGTGCCTAAGCTGGTTTCAGCTGGGTCTCTAACACTGATTTAAAGTGTCCTAATACAAGCACCCCGAGTGATAACAAACACGCAGCAATCTGCCCGTCCTCCGTTCCAGCCATCTCCTAAGAGGAGTAGATTTGATCAAGAGCCCCTGGCAAATGTTGTCAAGTTACCGTGTTAGGGAAGGTGGAGACAGAACAGCCTGGACTTGGCCTGGATCAGTGGGTGACACATATTCCTTGCTCTTTGACTTCCCTGAAAAAGCAATTCCTACCCAACTTTCTGTTCCAAGAGAGTTCTGACATTTAGGTATTACGCTTAGAGAAAATGAACTCTTTGGATCCCAACTACAGAATTCTTGTCTTGAGTATTATCCTTTCACTCTTGCTTCCACATGGGTAGTCACTGGGGCTGGGATAAAGGTGAAGCAAACAAGGTGCCCAGGGCATGAAATTTAAAGCACCCACTACAAGGTCTTCCAAATGCCCTGGGTTCCCCACCCACCTCACTCCAGTGTTGGCCCTGATGATCACATGTGCATCATTGGGGTTCATGGCACAGGGTGTAACCATTAAATTTGATAAAGAGTAACCCTGGCTGGTGTAGCTCAGTGGATTGAGCGTGGGCTGGGAACCAAAGGGTCCCGGTTCAATTCCCAGTCAGGGCACATGCCTGGGTTGCAGGCCAGGTCCACATGAGGGCCACGTGAGAGGCAACCATACATTGCTGTTTCTCTCCCTCTCTCTCCCTCCCTTCCCCTCTCTCTAAAAATAAATAAAAATAAAAAAATCTTTAAAAAAATTTGATAAAGAGTAAAAAAATTAAACTGGGAGTCCAAAAGCAGAATTTTTATCTTGGCTTTATCACCAATTCAATGTGATAACAGAAAAAAAAAACACCTGTAAACTATCTGGTCCTATATTTATCATTGGTAAGTGAAAGGTTAACTACCTTTACCCTAGTTACTTCCAGAGAGTTTGACAAGAATATCATAAAATCATGTACAGAAAGGTTAAGAGACTGGTCTGAGGTCATAAAATTCATTCACCGGAACATGAGACAATCTCCTGGGCCAATACTAGGTTTGCCTGTGACTCATTACTTTTTTAATTAATTAAAGAAACTTGTATTAAGAGTCTACTGTGATCAAGACTCCAAAGAAAAATTCAACAAGCAATATGTTCTAAAGGAAGTAGAAGTTGGGTAAAACTGAGTTGAAATATATCTTCATGCCCAGTGGTCTTTGTGACCTGATTATTTTCCTCACCTGACTCTGAGCCTGTCCAGATGTCTCAAGTTTTATGTACTTGTTTTTCTAGGTCCATCTTTATTCAAAGGCCAATCAGCAGGAGCCTAGAATTGCTACTGGGATGACCCTCATTAGAACTATCTTATGAGGAAAGGCATCAGTCCCAAGAACCATTCCCCACACCATTGATTTACTTGGTTCTTCTTAGTCCAGATACATCGGACAGAATTAGGCAATGAGCAGATGTAAAGGAGAGAGCTCCCAATGAATATTCTTTATTACTATTTTTTTCTTTCTTAACCTTCAGTAACACAATTTTATATTTTGAAGTCCAAGATGATTAGAAATAAAATGAAATCTTCTATGTTCAAAGTTCATAACACCTCTGAACAGTGTCTGGGAATGGAATCACACTGTATATTTAATACTTTGTATTAACAGTCAAGGTAGAGAGTTCCCTGAAAATCTCAGCTTCTTTGCTGCCCTATCTGGAGCAAGAGATGGCACCAATCTAACAAGCATGGGGTGTAAATCATTGACTAAAATCTCTCACCATGGAAGGACAAAGATTTTCTAAAAGAATGAAATAAAGCTACCCAGCACCAGTCATTTTAGGAGTCAGTGTTCATGTTTAAATGTTAAACATTTACATTTTACAGCAAAGTGACATTTTTAAAGGGGTTATATTGCACATTTGCAGCCATTAGTCACTGCTGGCCATGGACTTGGGGCTGGAGCTGGGTGATGAATCAAAGATACCCTTTGTGTCATGTCACTAAGCAACTCCCTCTCTTCTGTTGCTTGCAGAGCCTGGGCTGGGCACACAGCCTGTGTCATCCACATGGTGGATTTACAGGTCCCAATTTATGCCAGCCAAAGTTTCCTGAAGAAAAAGGCAGCTGGGGCTGGGCCCTGGCCATGTCTCAATGATGTGCTGGAAGTAAAACATGGAAAAAGTGGGGATGGGCATACATGGACAAGGTCAGACCTGGCCCTTTGTTACAGGCTCCCAAATCAACTGTCTGGAATGACTCTTTAGTCTATGGAAGGCAAATAGCATGCATGCTGGTATGATCCCCCTCTGCCACCCCAAACAGACACCACTAATTGATCATAATGTTCTTTCCTGCTGAGCCAGACATGGCCTTGGATACACATTCCAGGCAGCTGCTACCAACTTGGTCAGTTGGCACATGAGATGACTCTATTTATCATTCTTGCTTTGATCTATGTGACAAAGTCTGTTTCCCATCTCTGTCTTCTTACAGTAAGATTGGAGACTTCAGGGATTCTCTATATACAGCCATCAATGATAACAAATTGTTGTAACAGTTAACATTTGTCCCTCCTATGGGCCAAGTACATTACATGCATGAAATCATTTCATTCTCACAACAACATGAAGTTATCTACAGTCATGCATTGCTTAATAACAGTGACACCTTCTGAGAAATGTGTTGTTAGGCAATTTCATCACTGTGCAAACATCATAGAGTGCACTTACGCAAACCTACGTGGCATAGCCTACTACACACCTAGGCTACATGGTGTAGCCTATTGCTACTGAGCTATAAAGCTGTACAGCATGTTACTGTACTGAAAACTGTAGGCAATTGAGACACAGTAGTAAAAATTTTTGTATCTACACATATGTAAACATAAAAAGTACAGTAAAAACACAGTATAAAAGATTAAAGTATGGCACACCTGAATGGGGCACTGACCAAGAACGGAGCTTGGAACACTGGAATTTGCTCTGGGTGAGTCGATGAGTGGACAGTGACTGTGAAAGCCTAGGACATTACTGTAGAGTTTATAAACACTGTACATTTAGGCTACACTAAATTTATAACAACATATTTTTCTTTATTCAATAATAAACTAGCCTTAGCTTACTATAACTTTATTACTTTATAAACTTTTCATTTTTAAAAACTTTTTAAAATATATTTTATTGATTATGCTATTACAGATGTCTCATTTTCCCCCCTTTATTGTCCTCTGCCCCACACCCCCCCCATTCCTTACCCTTTAGTTTTTGTCCATGGGTCGTACACATAAGTTCTCTGGCTTCTACATTTCCTATACTATTCTTAACCTCCCCCTGTCTGTTTTCTACCTACCATTTATGCTACATATTCTCTGTACTATTTTCCTCCTCTCTCCCCCTCCCACTCCCCTGTTGATATCCCTCCATGCCTTATACAAATCCCTTTAACATTTCATATAATAAAGGCTGGGTGATGATGAACTCCTTGAACTTGACCTTATCTGGGAAGCACTTTACCTGCCCTTCCATCCTAAATGAAAGTTTTGCTGGATAGAGTATTCTTGGATGTAGGTCCTTGCCTTTCATGACTTGGTATACTTCTTTCCAGTCCCTTCTTGCCTGAAAGATCTCTTTTGAGAAATCAGCTGACAGTCTTATGGGAATTCCTTTGTAGGTAACTGTCTCCTTTTCTCTTGCTGCTTCTAAGATTCTCTCCTTATTTTTAATCTTGGGTAATGTAATTATGATGTGTCTTGGTGTGTTCCTCTTTGGGTCCAACTTCTTTGGGACTCTCTGAGATTCCTGGACTTCCTGGAAGTCTATTTCTTTCACCAGCTTGGGGAAGTTCTTCTTCATTATTTGTTCAAATAAGTTTTCAATCCCTTGGTCTTCCTCTCCTCCTTCTGGCACCCCTATGACTCAGATGTTGGGATGTTTAAAGATGTCCTGGGGGTTGCTAAGCCTCTCCTCATTTTTTTGAATTCTTGTTTCTTCATTCTTTTCTGTTTGGATGTTTTTTCTTTCTTCTGGTCCACTCCGTTGATTTGAGTCCCAGTTTCCTTCTCTTCCCTATTGGTTCCCTGCACATTTCCCCTCATTTCCTTTAGCATATCCTTCATTTGTTCAACTAATTGCAACCAACTTTCATCCAATTCTGTGAGCATCCTGATTACCAATGTTTTGAACTGTGCAACTGATAGGTTGGCTATCTCTTCATCACTTAGTTGTATTTTTTCTGGAGCGTTGATCTGTTCTTTCATTTGGGCCATTTTTTTCTCAGCACGCCTGTTACTTTAAGGGGTGGAGCCTTAGGTGTTCACCAGGGCGGGGTAACCCACTTCACTTTGTTGCAACGCTGCCTGTGGGGGTGGGGCCTGAGAGAACAATGGTGCTTGCTCTGCTCTCCGAACTTCCCCCAGTACCCACAAGCAAGTTGGGGCCTTCTTTGTTGGCTCTGGGGTGAGTGGACAGGCCTGCACAGTTCCAAGTCCCTGTGGGTCTCCCCAACGAACTCTCCTGTGAGGCTGGGAGTTTCTCCTGCTGCCACCTCAGCCCCCACAGGTTTTTGCAGTCGGTGGTTTGAGGCTTTATTTCCCTGCGTTGGTAGGTTGTATGGTCTGCTCCGCTCCGCAGCTTTTCTCCCAGTTTATCTGCACTCAAATGAGGGACCACCTGGTCCACCAGCCTCAGCCCCACAGGTCGAGCCAGCTGCAGGTTTTTCTGAGTGCACCGGCCATGTTTTGGCCAGGCGCGCCTACCTCGGGTCTCTCCGGGCAGCTGGAGTGTTGCCGGTACTGCTCCACAAATTGCCATCTGGCCAAGCTCTCTCCGCCCAGCTACGCCCCGCTTACCAGTCTGGATGAACGTGTCTTCTTTAACTCCTTGGTTGTTGGACTTCCACTCAGTTCAGTTTTCTGTCACATCTGGCTGTTTTTGTTTTTCAAATTGTTGTTTTTCCTCTTTTGGTTGTGTAAGGAGGCATAGTGTGTCTACCTACACCTCCATCTTGGCCAGGCGTCTCCATTTTTTAAAACTTTTGATGTTTTTGTAATAACACTTAGCTTAAAACACAAACACACAGTAATGACTTCACTGTGGCCACAATGTCACTAGGTGACAGGAATTTTTCAGCTCCATTATAATGTCATGGGACCATTGTCATGCAGTCTATGGTTGACTGAAATGTCATTATACAGTTCATTACTATATAACATACAAAAGAATGTCTGTCACTTATTGTACACCTACTGTGTACAATATCTGATCCTCTAATTCCCACATATGAACTGTATATTTCAATTCACCATGAACTGAAAATTTGGAGAGGATTAGAAAATCACCCATAGCCACACAGCCAATCAGAGGAAGAGCCTGGATGTGAACCCAAGAATGTCTAATCCCAAAGCCTTGTGTTCTCTAAAATAAGCACTAGACCTTGGCCTTTGGCACATCAGCTCACCATTTTGACCCTGCGATTTAGTTTTCTTTGTTACTGCCAAAGTGGGAGAGATATTTTTCTGCCAGAAACTAGCCCTAGACTTTCAACACTTGCTTCAGCTTCCCTGGTAACATCCTTTTACCTTTTTGTCCTCAGTATCCATTTCAAATAGGTGAACAAGTAAATTTTCAGCAAGGAGAGAGAATAGAGGCTACAGATTAGACAGTGTTGAATTAAAGACATTGATGTTTTATTTCGCATATAATGCTCTGCTAGCAAGGAAGGGCTCCTGAAACCCTATAGCAGACACTTGGACTGGAGAATGTGGGCACTTCCCAAGCATGGTGCCAGGAAGGGCTGCACAGCTACTCATTTGAACAGTGAAAGTGAGCCACCGCAGCCCCATCTCTGTCCTCTCATGCTGAAACTTCAGCTGTACTGAGATTTTCTGTTTCCTAAAGGTCTTTCTTAGCTCTGGGCTATACCTCCAGTTTATTCTGCCAAGAACTCTTATCTATTAACTGTTATCTGTCCCCTCCACTACTGCCTCTATTTCCCCTAACTGCAGCACATCTGTCTGGCCTACTCTCACTCATCATTCCTATTTTAGTTCCTCTGTTGCACTTTTTTTTTTTGGAAAGATTAAGTGCTTGCTTTATGTTCTCTTTAGCATCCAGTACATCCTCCAGGCCAGCACATGCCACACTGTCTGCCTCCTGCACTGGATCAAAGCTTAGTGAGGACAGGTATGTGTCTAACTTGTATGCCCAGCACCCAGTACTGTCTCTAGGTCTGTTCTCAAAAAACAACTGATGAATAAACGGATGATTGAATTGAATGGATAGCTCCCTTGTTGGGAAGCTAACTGGATTGGCATGCATAGAGATATTCTCCCTTCCTTCTGTGCCCAGTTAACTGATTGGCAGCTGTCCCTGGGCTGGTGGAAATGTGAGAGCAACCACCACATCCCACAGGGAGTTCAGTAGTGAGATCTAAGTGCAGTGAGAAAACATGGCCAGAAAGATTGCTCTATTCAGATGCTGTCCATCAAACAATTTTAGATATAAGGGAAAACAAACATAAGCGATTACATTTTAGTTTCATTGCTCAGCATAGCCAAAATCTATATCTAATGTTGAAAGAAAAGTTCAAAATTTGGTCTTGGCATACAAATGTATATTGATCGCTCAAAAACAGATATGTGTTCATCTATTCAGGGTTATGGGCACCAAATAAGCATTATTTGCAGAATCTAAGGAAGGGTTATTAAATGTCACCAACTTGCCATAAATTGAATACGATTTGACAGCAAAAGCTAGGTGGAAGGAAGAAAGGAAAAAAGGGACTTGATTGAGTCAGATAACCGGGAAGAAGAGAGTTGAACAGGCCTCAGCCCCGGAGACTCAACTATGTCACCACCATTCTTACTTTTTTGAGACTCAGGGCTCAGCTATGCTCTTCATTTTTGCTTCCTCCTCTTCTACTAAAGAAGGCTTTCTTCAGGGTCTCCATGCCCACACACAGCTCAAAGCTTTTGTGCTGGCTTGGGAACCTTGAAGGAAAGAGAAAATTCCTCTTTACATGTATCAATTGATATCAATTGTTGCTGCTTGGGTCTTATACCCCTACCTCTTGCCTCAAGCACTATAGTCAGGTGGTTGGGTACTATGACTGAGCAGACTTGGGCCATATGCCCAGCTCTGACGTAATAAAAAATATATATTTGATCTCTGCTGTCAGTTCCTGACACAAATTTCCTAAAACCCTTGTAATTTCCTGAATGATAAGAGTATCTTTTGTTATAGTATTTGGTCTTAGTCCTTGGTTCCTTAAACAGAACATCTAAGACCTTTGAAATCTCCAGAGTGGAATCTTTTTGTATGTTAATGAAAGATAATGGTTGAGGTCTCTAGATAGCTTCAAGATGGGAGTTGGTTGCCGGAGGTACCTACGAACTAATTAAAGGGTTGGAACTCACAGCCCCACACCCACCTCCAAACTCTGGGGAGGGGAGAGAGTCTAGAAATTGAGCTCAATCACCAATGATCAACCAATCATGCATACATAATGAAACCTCTGTGACACCTCTGTAAAACCCCTAAACAATGGGGTTCTGAGAGCTTTTAGATTGGTGAATTCATCAATGTGCAGGGTAGGTGGGGCACCCCAAATTCCAAAGGACAGAAGTTTCTGTCTTTGGGACTTTTGGGACCTTGCCATGTACATACCTATTCATCTGGCTGTTATTTTTATTCTTTATAATAAACCAGTAAACAGTGTTTCCTTAAGTTTTGTGAACTATTATAGCAAATAATTGAACTGGAGGAGGGGTCATGGGAACCCCCAATAATTAGTCAAGTCATACAGAAGTTGTGGGTAACCTGGGGACCTACTATTTGTAATTGGTATCTAAAATGGGGCTGAACCTTTAACTTGTGGTGTCTGTGCTAACTCCAGGTACTTAGTGTCAGAATTGAACTGAATTGTAGAATACCTGGTTAATGTCCACAGGAAACTGGAGAATTGCTTGGTGTGAAAAACCCACACATTTGGTGTCAGAAGTATTGAGACTAGTGAAGTAATTTAGCCTTGTGGATAGGAGAGATCAAGGTTCTGGAAAGGAACCTTGGAAAGAAGGAGGGAAGAAAGGTGGAAGGAAGGAAAGAGGGGAGAAGAAAGAAGGGAGGGAGAAAGAAAAGAGAAGGGAGGAAGGGAGAAGGTAAAGGAGGGAGGGGGAGAGAGAGGGAGGGAGAGGAGAAAAGAAGGAAGGTGGGAAGGAAAAAAGGAGAAGAAAAGAAGGGGAAGCAAGGAAGGAGAGAGAGGCTAATGATCTATATCTTGATTGTGGCAATGGTTACACAGACAAATTTATCAAAACTCATCAATACGTATACTTAAAATGGATGCATTTTGTTACATGCAAATTGTACTTCAATAAAGTTGATTTTAAAAATTTGTTTACTTTCAGTATTATTTTATACCACTTTCAGGTGTATAACATAGTGGTTAGACAATCAGATAATTGACAAAGTGAGTACCTAACTTAGTTGCCTGACTTTTTAAAATATATTTTATTGATTATGCTATTACGGTTGCCCCAATTTTTGCCCCTTTTCCCTCCTCAACCCCATACCACCCATCCCCTCCAGTAATCCCCTCCCTTAGTTCATGTCCATATAAGTTCTTTGATTACTCAATTTCCTATTCCGTTCTTAACATCCCCCTGTCAATTCTGTACCTACAAATTTGTACTTCTTAATCCCTGCACCTTTACCCCATTCTCTCCCTTTCCTCTCCCAAATGATAATCCTCCAAATGATCTCCATATCTATGATTCTGTTTCTGTTCTGGTTGTTTGCTTAGTTTGTTTTTTAGATTCAGTTGTTGATAGTTGTGAGATTGTTGTCATTTTAATGTTCATAGCTTTGATCTTCTTCTTTTCCTTAAATAAGTCCCTTTAACATCTCACATAATAAGAGCTTGGTGATGATAAACTCCTTTATCTTTAGATTGTCTGGGAAGCACTTTATCTGCCCTTCAATTCTAAAGGATAGCATTGTTAGATAGAGTAATGTAGGTTGTAGGTTCTTGCTTTTCATCACTTTGAATACTTCTTGCCAGTCCCTTCTTACCTGTAAAGGTTCTTTTGAGAAATCAGCTGACAGTCTTATAGAAACTCCTTTGTAGGTAACTCTCTACTTTTATCTTGCTGCCTTTAAGATTCTCTCTTTAACTTTTGGTATTTTAATTATGATGTGTCCTGGAGTGGGCCTCTTTGCATCTATCTTGTCTGGGACTCTGTTCTTCCTGGACTTGTCTATTTCTTTCACCAAATCAGGGACGTTTTCTTTCATTATTTTTCCAAATGTGTTTTCAATTTCTTGCTCTTTGTCTTCTCCTTCTGCCACCCCTATAACTCGAATGTTGGTACGTTTGAAGATGTCTCAGAGGCTCCTTAGCCTATCCTCACTTTTTTTTTCTTCTTTTTTCTTCTTGCTGTTCTGATTGAATGTCTATTTCTTCCTTTGTTCCAAGTCACTGATTTGATTCTCAGAGTTGCCCCCTCCACTGTTGGTTCCCTGTAAATTTTTCTGTACTTCACTTAGTGTAACCTTCATTTCTGCCTGGGTATTTTTTATGCTGTTGAAGTACCCAGTGAGTTCCTTGAGCATCCTAATAACCAGTGTTTTGAATTCTGTATCTAATAGATTGGCTATCTCCATTTCATTCAGTTCTTTTTCTGGAGTTTTGTTCTGTTCTTTCATTTTGGCCACATTTCTTTGTATCTTTATTTTGTCGCCCTCCATGTGTTTATTTCTGTGGATTAGGTAGAGCTTCTTTGACTCCCTGTCTTAGTAGCATGGCCTATTGTAGAAAAGCATACCAGTAAGTTGGATGGGGCAGAGCCTTAGGTAACCACCAAGTTTGGGTTAACCCAGGTCACTGCTCTGTGGTTCTGTGTAGGAGAGGGCTCAGAGAGGGGACAGTGCCACTGTCTGGCCTCTGGAGTTTTGTCCCAGAGGAGGCTGTCCGCTAGCACTCGCCCTGATGCCAGTCACTTTAATTTCTCCATGTATGTCACTGGTGCCCTTTCAGCTATTGCCCTGATGCTGATGCCCAGAGGAGTGAATCTGCTTAAGTCCTAAGTCCTTTGTGGGCCCTTCAAGAGGGGACTTCTGAGAATCCTACAGTTTCTTCTGCTGCCCCAACCCCCACTGGTTTTTATAGCCAGAAATTATGGGGACTTATCTTCCTGGTGCTGGAATACTATGCTGGGTGGTCTGGTGTAGGCCTGGGATCTCTTGTCCCTAACGCATCCTTCCAGATTTTTATCCAACACATGTGG
This sequence comes from Micronycteris hirsuta, assembly GCA_004026765.1. Lineage (NCBI taxonomy): Eukaryota > Metazoa > Chordata > Mammalia > Chiroptera > Phyllostomidae > Micronycteris > Micronycteris hirsuta. The sequence continues at coordinate 68,143 of PVJI01000479.1, read as the reverse complement.
GTGTGGGACCACCTGTTCTGCATCTCCACCCCTCCTCGCAGTCTGGATGAATGTGGGTTCTTTAATCCCTTCGTTGTCAGGCTTACATACAGCTCAGTTTTCTTATGATTCTGGGTGATATTTGTTTTGTAATCTACTTGTAATTTTTGCTGCGGTTGTGTAAGAAAGTGAGCCGTGTTTACCCACACCTACATCTTGACTGGAAGTCTAGATTCCCTCACTTTTTATACAGCTTTAAGCACCAGACACAAAACTTTCAGGGTCCCTATGTCTCTATTACAGCACGAGTCCTACTGCTATGATGATCTGTTTAGTGGCCTGTCTCCCATACTGCTCTGTGAGCCTCTGGAAGAGAAGAACTATGTTCCATTTAACCTTCATATTCACAAGAGCTGGCACAGTGTTCAATATTTAGTAGAAAATTTCATTTTGACAAATTTATATGTCTGTGTGACCATTACCACATCAACATACAGATTACTTCCATCATCCCAGAAGTCTCCTTGTAACTCTTCCCAGACAATCCCTACCACCCTGGCCTTAGACAACTGATTTGCTATCACTGTAAATTAGATTTATCTTTTTAAGTTTTTATATCTTTTGGAAGTCTTAGAAGGGTGTTGTCTTCCAAGTATGGGTCAACATCTGTAAACCAGAAATTTCATGCACAAGGTGAGCATATACAGAAGTAGCATAAATTAAGGAGATGTTGAGGCCTAAAGCTAGAATAATTATAATATCACAACTGATTCTTGTCTCCACTCCTCCAAAAATTGGGAAGTTTCTTGGGAAAGACTTTAGGTTCCTACAAATCATGGAATGCAAGGAAAAATTAACTTCACTTTGATTTTAAGGGGTAAAGAGATTTCAGCTGATAGCTGGGTAATAAGCTCAAATTTAGTTTCAGGCTAAGGAGTGGAACTCAAAGAGTAAAAAATTAACTTTATATAAAAGAAATTAGAAAAATTCTTGGAAGAGGCTATGTCTGAGCTGAAATAAAAGACCAGAACAGAGAGGAGGAAAAAGAATTCCAGATAATGAGACCAGAAAGAAAATAAGTTAATTAATTAAAAATGACACAGTGTGTGGGAAACGACCATCAGTTTAGTTTTGCCGAAATGTCAAGTACAAGGACGGAAGTGGAAGACGTACCTGGAGAAATTAGCACAAGGCACTTAATCAAGTATGTGGAACAGGCAAGGCACTGGGAATTCCTAGGACAGTGCCAAAAGCACAACTGTGAAAAGGAGTGCTCTCTGGTGTCATTTCTTTCTTTCTGTCCGGACCTTCTTTTCAGAAAATCCAGCAGTCCCCAGGGTCCCTTCCAAACACACAACATCATCCAGTGTCCTCTAGCTGAACTGAGCAGCCAGGGCGCTGCATGCCTTCATCATTTTCTTTATTGAGTGTCAACTTGCAATCTGGCTTGAAATTTTTGAGGAGTCCTTTTGCTAGGTTTCATCATATGCTCCTATTGCTAAACTGCTTTTTAAAATCTTTTCCTAAAATAAAAGGAACTTCTTCCCTGAATTAAACAATATATAAGACCTCGATATCCTAAAAAGGTAAGACTGCAGCAGCTTTGTTGAATCCAGGTGGAGGGGCCTGGAGTTCATTCCAGTGTCTACTTCCCCCAAAAGCTTAGCCCTCACCCAGAAAATTGCAGGACTCAGGAGCACAGTCTGAAAAGCATCACATAGAGCTGACCTTGCACAACCAAGGGGTTATGTCTTTGTTGTGTGCAGGACCTTGGACCTAAGGGATGCTCAACGAAGGGCACCTGTTACTAAGATCAACTGTGGTTTATCTGGCTTCTCAAGCCACATGTTAGCCTAATCTTTGTCCACAGTCCTTCTCACTGAAGTTCCCAAGTTGGCAGTAAACTTTCCTTGGTCCCTATCCATTCCTCTCTCCCAGCACATTGTGATTCTCTCCTTTCCTACAGAAGCCTTACTGCTTCCTGCTTTTATATTCAAGCCTTCTCCTGCATCCCCAGCTGTCCTCTGTCACCCAGTAGGCTTTAAGTTTCTTCTTAATATATTGCTATTTGAGCCCATAGACTCAGCTCCTGCCCTGGAGAAACTGGGTGGTGGGTATGTTTGTCCCTCAAGGTCTTAGAGTAATTTCGTAGGTACAGTCAAGGTGAGCCCAGCAGAAGTGGGTAGAGGAGATTCCCCAAGTGAGCCTAGAGACCGGAATCACATGAACAGTTTAGAGCTCAGCCTCTTGCTCTAGTGAGAAAAAAATCTGCTTCTACAAGGCCCCAACTTGCCAAAGTTGAAGCCACAAGTGTCTCACATGAAAGAGTTAAGTAGTACATGCAGTTATTTGTGAAGGATTTGCCTTTCTCATCTCTTCTGGTATGAAACTCAAACTGAAATTTTATTCCTCTTATCTGAAGTTCATCATTTCTGGATTTATTTTTTCCCTTTTTTACACACAATAACACCATATGTTGGAATAACTATCATGAGGGGGTGAGTCTTACTCCACAAGTTCAGGTGTGCAAGATATTCACACTGTTCTATCCTCTTTAAATCTGACTTCACTTCCCCCTGCTCCCCAAGCCCTGGCTGGCAGGAAATTTGATCTTTATTGTTCCCCCTTCTTCTGGCCTCTGTGGTCAGATCCTTGCTTCTGACCCTTAGAAACCCTTCCTACTCTCTAAATCTAGTAAACTTGCAATCCTAGGGTCCCCTAGATCTCTCCTTGGGACTATAGACTCAGTCCCCAATTACCTCTCTCCTCCACGATCACGAGCTCTTTCTGGCCAAATAATAAAGAGAGGATGTGTTAAAAGTTCATCAAAGCCAGATAATGTGCCCTGTGCTCACATCACGGCCTCAGTTACTCATCTCCACGGCCCTTTCACTCCACAGGGAGAAGGTGGAGTACGGAGTATTACGTGCTTCATTGTATAGACAGGAAGTGGAGGGCTGGAAAGAAGAGATCACTTGCTCGAGGCCTTGCTGAGCACACTGGAAGCCCCGCCTCCCTATGACCACCCTCACCAGCCTCACCTCCATCCTTTGATTTAAGGCCATATCCCCTACTCCTCTTAATGTCCCGCAGGAGCTGGGACATTTCTCTTGCCAAGGGTCAACTCAAGATGTCTTCACCAGGATCCTGGAACATTTTACTATAAGCATTTTGCTATGGTACCTTCTCTTCTTCATTCTTCTCTTTCCCTTCTGCTCCCTTACCGCACGCCCCTCCCTGCCTTTCTATGGAGCCCCTTCCCAGAGTCGGCTCCCACTCACTCCCGGCCCGTGCCATCTGACTACAATGTCGAGCCCTGCTTATTCACCAAAGCATTTCTCCGCCGCCATTCAAGCTACACATTTCCTCCTTTGGGAAGTGTTTCCAACTCTGCCGGATGGAGCAGACAGCTTGTCCAGCTGGGCCAGGCTCTTCTGCAAATGAACACCAAACCCCAAGCTGTAGAGTTTGGGAAATGTGTTAAATCGGAAAGTCTAACCCACTGAAGCTCAGAGAAGAGATGGGATGTGCCCAAAGTCATCCAGCCAGGGAGGGTCGAGCAGGATGAAATCAGGGGTCTAGCCGTGCACTCACACATGGCTGGCATGCTGGCCCCTGGAAAGGTGGCCTCGTCATCACTTCCCCGAGGAATTAGCCAATGAAGTGAAGACCAAGAGTGCCCCAGGACCTAAACTCTTCTTTCCCCTAGAAACTAGATAAGGAATGAAACACCTCACACCCGCTCCTTTTTAGCATTAAACACCACAGTGGCCAAATATGTAATTAAATATGGAGTTAGCTCAGTTGCTTCTGGTTGCTTTTTGGTTCATTTGAGAACAACAAAAAAGTTGTAACAATTTGGTAGAAGTTCTAAATTTGGAATTGGTACACAATATCAAGCTAATAACACTTCAACTAATCACAGAGATAAATAAGTACAAGTTCTAGATGAAGCTGCTATAGGATTGACATACATATTTATTTGACAAGCACAGATTTTTTGAAAAAAGAGAAAACTACTATTCAATGTTACCCAAGTCATTTTCAGTTTGGAATATGACAGTCCACTTATGACTTCTGAGGTGCCAGCCACCCAGGACCCAAGCACTGCTGGTGGCGCTTGCTCCCTTAGGCCCCCAAACCCTCACCCCTCCTGCAACCTCTTCCTCCCCTCCTCAGCCACCCGTCCTCCATCCACTAAACCAGGTTCAAGGGCATACTACATTCTCCCTACTGAGACTCAGCATGTGTATTATCTTATTTAATCCTCCCAGAGACACTGTGAGCCAAGGTCAATTGTTATTTTATAAATGAGGAAACCAAGGCCCACGGAGGACATACACTTGCCAACGTTCCTCGTTGAGCAGTGGAAGGAATCAGACTCCAGGATCTCTTGTCCTATCCACTTCACCATAAACACGTGCTCTACATGGACGGAGGTGGTGATACAGGTCTGGCACATACTGGTATGTAATACATGTTAGTTCCCTTCGTGCTTCTGATCATGTCTCTCTCCCTCTCTTTGCCACTTATTTTCTCTATTAGAGCGAAACCCCTCTGGTTTTAAAAGGAGGGGGCTTAGTGATGCCAGGGACACATGCTTTGAACATGACTGCTAACCTACCAAATATTTTGAAATAATTGCCAAAATTTACTTTCTTTTGTTCATTCTTGCATTTCCTCTGGTCACTATGGACACAAACACAACCTACTGTTTGTATATTTGCCTTGGATTCAGGGTCCAGAAATATAAATGTTTGTGAAGATTGAATTCCATGTATGGGAGGCGATGAGTATGGGCTGGTACACCGGGCCTTACCAGATAAGGCCTTGGAGTAAAACAGAGGGTTAACCAGACTGAGTCATCATTAAAATTTACTCAACCACCTTTTCCATGGACCCATGCATACAAAAAGCTGAAAGCTGAGTTCATGAGCTCTGGCATGGAGCTGCCTCTGACATGGCTGTCAGCGTTACCTGGACAAGTGGCTCAACCTCTCCAAGTCTCATTGTCTCCACCTCTACAAGGGGTAATAAGAACACCTATATCACTGGGTTACTGAGAAATGAAAGGGAAGCCCAGTGCACTGTGCTCCGGTAACCACCACCTATGGCTGGCAGTAGAAGTGGTAATAGCTGTTGTAACAGTGGAGGTCATAGTAAAGATCTCCTCAGCAGGGACAGTCTCAACCACAAAAACAAGAGATGGAACAATTCAGACTGACCTCGGGCTGTGCTCTCAATTTCAGTTGCTCAGTTAGTTTTCTGATATAGATTTAGAAGTTAACTCTAACTTACTCATCGAAAGAATTTATGACATTATAATGAGACGTTGTTAAGTTAGAAGTAGAAAATTAAAAATCATGTTGCAAGAGGAGAGAGAAGACATTAGAAACAACTGGGTTTGACTTTCACTGTCCGTTCTGACCCGCCTAGTAGCCAGTACAAAAGGGAAGCCAGATGGGCCATGACACAGTCAATATCTGATGTTTTGTACACACCAGGTTAGTGTGAGTCCAGATTAGCAAAGTTATCTTTCTTAGAATTTGCCAGTCATGTCTACTGACTGTAACTGACATTGGTTGTACAGAACATGTCTGTTTCCCTCCATTGCTCTGTAAATTCCTCGAGAGGAGAAATTGCATTGTATTCACATTTGTATCTCCTAAGCATGTTACCTGTCTTCAGTAGGTATCCTAACTATGTAGCAATCTTGTATATAATCTCTTTGCCCTCAGCCTAGTAACTTGATCGGTGTTTTCACAAATACAAGTAAACCTTGAGGCCAAGGCTTTCTGATCCTCAAAACCTACACTCTTTTCAAACATTATACTCTTCTAGTTATCTATTTGTATATTACACACTATGCCAAAACCTAGGAGATTTCAAATAACAATTTAACTGCTTTCACTGCTTTGTGGGTTGCACGGGCTCAGCTGGACTGCTCTTACACTATATCTTAAAGTTGCAGTCAGATATTCGGACTAGAGTTGTCTGAAGATCACTTCAGTCACCTGTGTAGGCTCTGGGCAGGTGCAGCTGTAATACCCATGGCTTGTCAGGCATCTCCTGCACACAGCCTGTTCACCTGGCCAGCTTGGGCTTCCTCAGAGAATGGTGGCATCAGCATAGCCAAGTTCCTTACATGTTACCTGGCTGATTCATAGACTTACCTCACAATTAAAAGCAATGCTTAGCCTTGGCTGGTGTGGCTCAGTGGATTGAGATCCGGCCTGTGAACCAAGGGTCACCAGTTCAATTTCCAGTCAGAGCACATGCCTGGGTTGCAGGCCAGGTCCCCAGTGGGGGGCATGCGAGAGGCAACCACACACTGATGCTTCTCTCCCTTTCTCCCTCCCTTCACCTCTGTCTAAAAATAATAGTCTTTTTTTCAGTTTTTTAAATGTATGTATGTATTTATTTATCATTTATTTTTAATTTTTTTATTGCTGTTCAAGTACAGTTGTCTCCATTTCCCCACCACCACTCCCCTGACCCCAGCCATTCCAACCTCCAACCCCTAATCCAACTCCCCCTTGATTTTTGTCCATGTGTCCTTTATAGTTGTTCCTGAAAACCTTTCCTCTGTTTCCCACCCTTATTCCCTCCTACCTCCCCTTTGGTTAATATCATTTTGGTCACTATCATTTTGGTCTTAATTTCATTGTCTCTGGTTCTATTTTGCTTGCTTGATTGTCTTGTTCATTAGGTTCCACTTATAGGTGAGATCATATGGTATTTGTCCCTCACCACCTGGCTTATTTCACTTAGTATAATGCTCTCCAGTTCTATCCATGCTGTCACAAAGGGTAGGAGCTCCTTCTTTCTTCCTGCTACATAGAATTCCATTGTGTAAATGTACCATAGTTTTTTTATCCATTCATTTACTGATGGGCACTTAGGTTGCTTCCAGCACTTGGCTATTGTAAATTGTGCTGCTATGAACATTGGGGTGCATAGGTTCTTTTGGATTGGTGTTTCAGATTTTTAGAATATAATTGCAGCAGTGGAATTGGTGGGTCAAAAGGCAGTTCCATTTTTAGTTTTGAGGAAAGTCCATACTGTTCACTATGTTCCTCAATAAAATATTTTTTTAAAGCAATGCTTAAAAGGAAATTTACAACTAAAATTCATTTATTAGAATATAAGAAATATTTTTTAAAAATCAATGATGTAAGTAATCACATCAACAGGTTAGGAAAAAAAAACCTCAGCAAATTAAAGTAGAAGAAAGTAAGGGAAAGAAAATAATAAAGAAAGATAAGGACAGAAATGAATGAAATAGAAACAATTCTAAAATGGAGAGGATATACAGAGCCAAAAGCTGGTTCTTTGGAAAGAGTTACAAACTTGATAAATCTTTAAGAAAGCCAATTAAGAAAAAAATAAAGAGAAGGTACCAATGTTAAGAGTGAAGAAGAAATGCTAGCATGTAAAACATTAAACAGATATTAAGAGGACACTATGAATGGCTTTATGCCAATAAGTGTGAAAATTTGATGAAATGCACAAATTCATAGGCAAAACACAATTTACCAAAGTTGATACAAAAAAATTAAAAACATATTTCTATAATATGTAATTAAAAATCTCCTACAAAAAAACAAACAAACAAACAAAAACTTCCAGACCCAAGTAGCTTCAAGGTGAATTTTGTCAAGTATTTCAGAAAGAAAAAAAAAGTCAATCCCATACAAATTCTTCTAGAGCATAAAGAAAAGGCAATGATTCCCAACTTGTTTTATGAGACCAACCTAATCTTAATACCAAACTTGACAATAACATGATAAAGAAGAAAAATTATGGGCCAATCACACTCAGAAAACACAAGCAAAAATCCTAAACAAAATAGTAGCAAATGGAACCAGCAACATACAAAAGGAAAGTGCATAAGATCAAATGGGATCTACCCCAGAAAAGCAAGGTTAGTGTAAGGTTCACACGTCAATCAACCTAATTCACACTAACAGAACAAAAGTGAGTATTTATATGATTATCTTAATAAAGAAAAAGCAATAAAGTTCAACATATTTGTCATTAAAATAAACAAAACTCACTCAGCAAAGTAGGAATAGAAGAGAATGTATTAGCCTGATAAAAGCCAATCTACAACAAGACCATAACAAGTATCAGACTTAATGATGAAATGTTGAAATCTTTCTTTCTGATAGAGTGAAAGATTTGAACAACAGAGTCGGCCAACAGTAAGGACTCCACGACAAGGTTGACTGAAGGTCCCAGCCATAATGGGAGGCAAGCAAAGAAAGGACCCCTAAAACTTCTTACAAGTCTACAGATATAAGTAAGTTTATAGATACAAGGTCAATATGCAAAACTCAATTGATTTCTATCTAGCAGAAGGAAGTAGTTAGGAAATAAAAAAAATTAAAGATTCCCATTTACAGTATTATTAATAGAATTAAATACCTAGGAGTGAATCTAACTAAAGTTATGCAAGGCCTTTCTTCAGAAAGCTCTGGAAATACTATTAGAGGAAATTAAAGAAAAGGAGACCTAAATAAATAAATGGAGAGGTAAGGGTTGACCATACTCATGAACTAGAAAATTCAGCATTACAAAGATATCAGTTCTTTCCAAATTTAGGTGAAGAATCAGGGAATCCAAATCAAAATTACAAAGTCTTGTGTGTGTGTGTGTGTATGTATCTTGACAAGCTGATTTTATTTATTTATATATTTTTATTTTAAAATTATTTTTATTGTGTTTTTTTATTACCATTTATCCCCCTTTTACCACCCTTCCCCTACAATTACCACACTTTTGTCCATGTCCATGAGTCCTTTTTCCTTTTGGCCCCACCCCTCCACCCCCTAACACTACACCCCCACCTCCCAGGCCTGGCAGCCTGTTCTCTGTCTAGGAGTCTGTTTCTATTTTGCTTGGTGATTCAGTTTGTTCATTGGATTCCACATGTGAGTGAAATCTTATGGTATTTGTCTTTCTCTGACTGGCTTATTTCACTTAGCATCATGTTCTCCAGGTCCATCCATACTGTCACAAAGGGTAAAATTGTCTTCTTTTTTATAGCCAAGTAATATTCCATTGTGTAAATGTCCCACAGCTGTTTTATCCACTCATCTATGATGGACACTTGGGCTGCTTCCACATCTTGGAGACTGTAAATAATGCTGCAATGAACATAGGAGTGCTTATGTTCTTTTGAATTAGTGTTTTAGATTTCTTCAGATAAATTGCCAGGAATGGAATCACTGGATCATAAGGCAGTTACATTTTTCACTTTTTGAGATATATCCATACTGCCTTCCACAGTGGCTGCAGCAATATATATGCCCCCCAGCACTGCAAAAGCATTCCCTATTTCTACATCCTCACCAGCACTTCTTTGCTGATTTATTGATGACAGCCATTCTGACAGATATGAGATGATATCTCATTGTGGTTTCAATTTGCATTTTTCTGATGATTAGTGATGCTGAGCATCTTTTCATATGTCTATCTGTATGTCCTCTTTGGAGAAGTATCTTTTCAGGTCCTTTGCGCATTTTTCAATTGGGTCATTTGTTTTTTTGGTATTGAGTTTTGTACGTTCTTTATAAGTTTTGGATATTAAACCTTTCTCAGATGTATCAGTGAATATGTTCCCCCATTCTGTGGGTTGTCTTTTTATTCTGTTGCTGGTTTCAAACTTATAGGAAATAGGGGCCCTGGCCACGTAGCTCAGTTGGTTAGAGTGTTGTCCAGCTATGCCAAGGTTGCCAGTTAGATCTCTGGTAAGGACACAAACAAGAAGCAACCCATGGATGCATAAACAAGTGGAATGGCAAATCAATGTTTCTCTCTCTCTCTAGTTAATAAATAAAATTTAAAAATTTTATAGGAAGTAAGAAAAACCAACACACTTATAGAAAAAAGAACAAATGGGAAGAATTGCTCTACCATAAAACAAGACTTATAAGATCACACTAGTGAAGAGTTGGTTCAAGGAAAATCAAATAGACCAATGAAAAACAATAGCTCTCCAACTCAAAAGGAGATCCACAAATAGAGTGGCACTTCACTTTTGACAAAGATGCCATTACAGAAAAAAATATTTTTAGGAATAATTTCCCATATCAATTGGATATGGAACATTTTAAACTTGACCCCTCAGTCACACTGTACATAAATAAATCATTATCAGGTGGATATAGAAGAAATATCTTACATACAGAAGATAAAACTACAGTTGACTCTTGTACAACATGGAAGGTAGGGGCAGTGACCCCCCAAGCTGTTGAAAATCCACATATAACTTTTGACTCCCTAAAAATTTAACTGCTCATAGCCTGCTATTGCCCGGAAGCCTTACTGATAACCTAAAAGGTCGATTAACACCAATTGTGTATGTTTTATATACTGTATTCTTACGATGAAGTAAACTAGAGAAAAGAAAATGTTGTTAAGGAAGTCATAAGGAAAATACATGTACGGCTACTTCATTGCATTTCTCCGTAAGTTTGCATCACCTGTTTATGAGATGAACCGTCTGTCAGCACCTACATCAATACTGTGTTATATGGCACAAGCACCGTAGATGTTATATGTGTTACTAACACTGGACATCAAAACTGAAAAGATAAAGTGAAAAAGAAGTTCATACTTATGTACATGTATAACAATTCATGCATTGATTATGAAGAAGCAGCAATATGATTGCTTCACAACAGTAAGGAAATCTCCAAAAAGTTTTAAAATATGTTTATTGGTGAAAAAAATCCTTACGTAAGTAGACCCATGCAGTTCACACCCATGTTGGTCAAGAGTCAACTATCCAAGACTTCTGAAAAAATACAGAATATTTTCATAAACTTGTGGTAGGAAAAGACATCTTACCAGAACAAGACACAGAAAAGGCACTAAAGGTAAAGGAAAAAACTGATGAATTGGTCTACATGAAATTAAGAACTTCTGGTCATGAAAAGATACCATTAAGAAAGTGAAAAAAAAAACAAAAATAAAATGAAAAAACAAGCAAATGTGAAAGACATTTCATAACACACACAACTGACACAGGCCTCATATTGCTAACGTAACAAATCAAGAAGAAAAAGGTGGGCAACTTGATGGAAAAATAGGCAAGAATCACCAATAAGAATGTCACAAAAAGGAATATTCAGTTGCCCATTAAATATGAAGAATGAATCAACCTCATTAGTAATTAGTTAAATGGAAAAATAAGCAAACCAAAGTACAATCATACAGAACACCACCTATCATGGCTCAAATGCAAAGAAATGAGCCAGGGAACCCTCATATTGGTGGGAACAAAACTGTTTACAATCCCTTGGGAGAACAGTTTGGCTTATCTACTGAAGCTGAACATACATTTGCTGCATGACTCAGCAGTTCCACAGGGACACCAAGAGGTGTGCTCAATGACAGTGACGACAGTTTTGTTTGTAATCGCTCCGATCTAGAAACAACCCAAGTGTCCATCAATAGGACAATGGTTAAGTAATGTGCAATATTTTTAGAAAAGAAATTGATACAGCAATAAAAATAAATGAACTCCAGTTATAATGTGTGTGAATCTCATAAATATAGCATTGATCAAAGCCAACCTGGCACAAAACATATACCGTATGATTTCATTTTTTACTATAAAACTCTATCATCAAGAGATGCCTTATTAGGTGATAAAACTAAAGAAATAAAAGTGATCACCATAAAACCCTGGCTAGTGGTTATCCCTGGGGGCACAGGGGTGAGGTGGTTTGGGGGAGGCCAGAGGACGCTTCTGCGATATGGTTCCATTTTTATTTAGGTGATGATTCTTATTAATGTTTGCTTTGTGATAGCTAATTAAGCTGTACATTTTTGTTTTAAAAGTCACTCCCTATGTGTGTGTTACATTCAACAATTAGTAGTTTGGAACAAAACGAGAGAAGGTGACAGGAATGCTAGGAGGCCCAGGGAGATTGCCTTCTGGGTCGACATCAATCCATTTGTTATTTTCGACTAAATGATGCCCAGCAAAATAGAGGGAATATAACATGAAAATTTAGTGTCACGGTGCACCCAGGCAAAAGTGTATCTTGCCATGCGAATGAGATGCAAAACTAGCTAGGTCTGTTCCATTTCAGTGTCTGGGCTGGGGATGGGCTGAACACAGATATTTATGTTCATAGCAGCCGCCTGAGAAGCCAGGATCAGAGTCACAGAAAAGGCTCAGGTGGTTTGGGAAGATGCGGTATGGTAGATGAGGCTAATTAAAATGATGGCCTCCTGACAGCCAGACCCAGTGCTCCAGCCCTGGGAGTTTCCTGGGAGCTCCAGGAAAGCTGAGAGAGTAGGATGCCTGAGGCCCCTGTGTAGACACTGAAAAAAGAAATGCCTTCTCTTTCCACTGCAGGGGAGGATGCTGCTAAGAGGAGCCAAAGGAAACACTTGGAGGAAGCTGTTTCTGCAAAATTTGTCCAAAGCCCCCTGTATGGTGGTTAATTGTATGGCTATGACCACTTGATTGGCTACGGGGTGCCCAGATTAAACATTACGTCTGGGTGTGTCTGTGAGACTATTTCCATATGAGATCAGCATTTGAATCGGTGGACTCAGTAAAGCAGATTGCCCTCCCCAATGTGGGCATCATTCAACCCATGAAGGGCCTGATTAGAACAAAGAGTAGAAGAAACAGGAATTTGCCCCTTTTGTCCTGCCGCACTGTTTGAGCTGGGACATATCTCACCTTCTGTGGCAGTCAGACTGGGATTTATACCATCAGCTTTCCTGGTTTGTAGGTCTTCAAGCTCGGACCAAATTATGCCACTGGCTTTCCTAGGTTTCGACGTGCAGATGGCAAATCATGGGACTTCCCACCCTTCATAATCACATGAGCCAATTTGTCATAATAAATCCCCCTTTATAAATAGCCTACTGGTTCTGTCTTTCTGAAGACCCCTGACTAGTAGACCCCATCTTCAACACCTGCTGTGTTCACCCTCCCCCTTTTCTCTCCAAACCTCCCAGGGAAACTGAGCTCTGTTTAATTAGAACATGGGTCCAGAGTTTTCCACACCATGCTGTCTTTGGAACTAGGCAGAGTCCTGGGTGTGCTGACTTTAGCAGCTGCTGAGGGCGCAGTTTGATCTGGGTTAGGAGTGGCATTTGGCTCTTATGAGAGGGCTTCAGATGAAAAGAATCCCCTAGCTTAGTTTGATGAAGACAGCATTGCCTCTAGGGCTATCCTAACCTGGGTTGGAGGCCAAGTTTGTCCACTTCCTGGCTGTAAGCTATGTCGCCTTGGTAAATTACTAGGGATGTGTGAGGTTCAATTAATATTGTATATTGTGTAGAAAGCACTAAGCACAGTGCCTGGTACCTAGAAAGTACTCAATAAATGCTATTGCTTTAACCTTTGTTTATTATCATCATCATAATTATATTTTAATTATTAAAATTATATAATGATTAACAATTAATAATAAAAAATTATTTATCATCATCATCACCATCCCACTCAGTCCAGAAGATCACTGAGCAATCTCTTCAGTAGAAAACAAACAGGAGACAGGCACTGGGCACACCAGTGGAGAGGTAGAAGGGAGCTCATGCGGGAGGAGGCAGGAAGCTCTAGCCTCTCTACACACTGGAGGTGGTGGTGGTGGTGGTGTGCTGGATCATGTGACCCAGGTCCTGGGGCTCTGAGGAGACACATTGTTTTCCTTCTTGTCTGAAACTCCATCTGCCTAGGGTCAGGACTTGGAGGCTGTGTCTCAAGAAGGGGGGAAGTGTCCTTGGCCTGGCACTTTATTGCTGGAGCTATGTAGGTTTCTTTCCATAAAAGAAGGTAAACACATAGAACAGTTGCTACCTTCTGTGCCTGTATTTCTCATCACTGTCTAATGCCATTCCATTATGGTCTCAAAAACTATCAGGTCAACATATTTCCTTTAAAAATATGTTGGAAAAGCACTAACTTGGGAGAATATGATTGGAAGGAGTGACGATTCTTACTCTCAGCCCAAGGTGAGTATGGGGAGCTATGGTGAAGAGGCAAATGGTGCCGAGAGGACCATAGAACAGGAGCAGAAAAAACAGCCAGTGAGATTGTGAGAATGGAAGCAGCCAGGGTCACTGCTAGCAGTGAGGTTCTTCCAGGTAGCACTGATTCTCATGGTCCATATAAGGAGGCTGGAATAGAAACTGGACAAACAGTGTGTGGTGGATAGTTTACAAAACTGTCCACCAATAATCCATCCCATCTCTAGACAAGTGTGCTGCTCTTCCCATCCAGAAGTAGAGTCTGTTTTTTCTTACTTTAAATCCAGGCTTGTCCTCTGATTGGCTTTGACCAACAGGTTGCACCAGAAGTGATGCTGCATGACTTCCAATACTAAGCCTAAGACACCTTGCAGCTTCTGCTTTCACCCTCCTGGGATCCAGCCGCCATGTAATGGAAGTCATACTAAACCACTAAATGAAGAGAGGCCGTATGGAAAATGAGAATGGCCCAGTCAGCTTGGCTGAAGCACCAGGTGTGAGTGAAGCCAGCAAGGCTGTTCCCCACCTACCATCCCAGACTCCAGTGAAAGGGAGCTGTAGAAGTGACCCTGGCCAACATCATAGTGGGTAGACCTGCCCAGCTGAACCAACCAAATCACAGGATTATGGAGAAACATTCAATCCTTTGCTGTTTAAGCCGCTAAATTTAGTTAGTTAGTTTGTTTTTTATGTAGCAGTAAATAACTGAAACAGTGACTTACAAGCAATTGCTTAGAAACACTGAAAGTCAGATCAGTTAACATCACCCATTTGCTGGTTTTAGAACATAATGCTTATTGATCTTTAGTGCTTTTAATAAAACTTCTGTTTTAAATATACACTGTGGTCAGCATGCTTGCAAGTGGGAAATTGGTGCCAATAACCGAGACTTCCCACATGTTTCTAGTCAAAGATGAGCCAAGAAAAGAGTGACAATAAACACTTCCATTTACTGAGCACCTCCTGTGGGATAAGTCCTATATGCGGTGCTTCACAGTCATTATTTCATTTTATCCTTTCAGGCCAGGGGGGCACCTGGCATCTGAAGGCACCTGGCATAAGGCAATAGGCCCTTCTCTCCACGGAAGCAGCACATGTAACATTATGCAGTTTCACATTCCCTGCTCTTCATTTCGAAGGAGGGAGCTTCCCCTTTGAAATCCATGAGTAGCCCCAGGCCTCTCAGAGCTAGAGCTCTGGAGTTTCCCCTGGTCCTAGAAGGAAAAAGCTTGATTTCTGCCTCCTTTTAATCTTGGAAGCCTTCCTGGGAGAGTTTAGCTTTGAGCTCTGTTTTGGAAGAAGTGAAGGAGGCAGCTGGATGAATGCTAAGTAGGGCATTTTTGTTTGAAGAGCAACTCTTGAGACACTGCAGTGAAAATCTCAGTAAAGTGAAGGCAGAAATAGTTTGTGTGTTGTGCAGCAAATTACAATTCAGAATAATTTTAATGTGTTGCAATCATGGTCCAAAATCAATCTGCTAACCTGTAGCAGAAATAAATGTGAACTTCCAAATGTAGATACAAAGGATCATCTATACAATTTTAGGGTGGGGAAAAGCTGACTTGAAAGCAGTTCATGGGACAACTAATTGGGGATTTGGAGGAACAAATATAAACTCAGAATAATCCAGGAGCTGCTAAGAGATCTCAAGCAATCTTGAGTTACAAAGTTACATGTTTAACATGCCACTTTAGGTTAAGGGGGTAAAAATGACCAAATATGAAGCCTGTGTGCTGTTCTAGGTGACACTCTTTTAAGGTGATATAGAGTTTGAGCTTCCAGATAGAGCACACATCACTCAGGCTCACCCCCCGTTTGGATTAGTCAGATTTAAGGGCATTTAATTGAGTCATGTTTCAAAGAGGTGAAATTTTCAAAAGAATTAATATGTCTAAGCATACAGCTATGCTCTTGCCCCTTTTTCTTTTGTCTCTCTGGGCCAGGACCATCTTCCAGGGGTTTTCCCTCTGACTTTCGTTCTCCTCTCTATTCTCACCTGACTGATTTAGGTCCCAGGACCACTGGCCTGAGCAGACCTGGGCTAGGTGGCTAAGACCATTCTGCTCTGTATCAGGACAGTCTCTCTTGCTGTCTCATTGTTACTTTTCTTCTGGTGCTGTAGGTAGGGTTGTATCTGCCATTGTCAAAGCTAAGACCTGAGACTCCAGTGGGACCACAGAGAAGGTACAGAGCGAGGCAGACTTTGGGGGCAGTTCCAATGCTGGTTCTAGATTGACTTGAGCCTGGACCTGGCAAAAGAATTTTTCTACTGTGTTGGCCGAGCTCTGCTGACTGCTACATTGGGGCTTGGGGACACTCCCCTAATAAAAACCCTCTTCTTTGCTTCATTTATATATATGGAAACTTCCATGAATTAAATTGTGTCCCTTTCAATACATATATTGAATCCCTAACTATGCCCCCCAATGTGATGATATTGGAGATGGGGTCTTTGGGAGGTTATTAGTTATTTAAGGTGATTAAGGTAGGGTCATCAAGATGAAATTAATGCCATTAAAATGAAGAGAACTTATAAGAAGACCACCCCTCTTTTTTTCTCTTGTCCTCCCAACCCCCACCATGTAAAAGCAAGCAAGAAGACAGCCACCTGCAAGCCAGAAAAAAAGCTTTCATAGGAAGTGAATTGGCTGGCACCTCAGTCTTGGGCTTCCCAGCCTCCAGAACTGTAAGAAATAAATGTCTGTTGTTTAAGCCACCCCATCCATGATGTTTTATTACAGCAGCCTGAGCTGACTACAGAAATCTGTGGAGATAAGAGATTGCCTGAGGGCAGGATTTGGGTATTCCTCTGTAGCTGGCCTAATCTATGATTATATTGTCATCTCATGGTATCAGGTCCAGTCTTATTCCTGATACTCAGGTGCTAGACAGTAACCCAAGGGAAACTGTCAGGCAGGAAAAGGGATTTGAGATGGTGTCATATGAGAATAATTTGAGGACTAGGGCTGCTCACCTCTTCAGAGGAGAGTTGGGGTTATGAGGAATTCCCCTTAGTGGGGTCATTCATTAGAGACAAAAGCCATGATTGGCTGCTCCCCAACTTAGAGCTGCCTGGAGCAGCAAATCGCTCACCTCAGACTGAGGCACACCTAATAGCACCTCTTCTATGGTGAGGAGCCTAAGAGGGAAGAATTAGAAGATAGAGAAATTATACAAATCCCACCCTCAACACAGTGAAAGTGGGTACTCAATGAATCTCCCAGGTACCATCTTGGCACGGGGACAGAGTTACAGACCAGGGATTATGCTGTGTAAAAAGCTAGTAGGATTTCTCAACCTCACCATCTTTGGTTTCTTGGTCAACCCTGGCCAAGAAAGCAGAATAACTCTTCCTTCCTTCTGCAACCCTGAGTGTGGGGAAGATATCTTTAACACAATAGAAGGAATTTGAGGGACTGGATCCCCAGTTCCTACTGACTGAGTTTGGGGCAAGAACATGCCAGCTAGAGTGGAGAGAGACCCTCCTGGAGAGGAAAGAGCAGGCTGAGTCCTGGGGTCCATGGGAAAGAAGAGATGAACAGCAGTGAGCAAGGACAGGAAAGTGTCACTGGTATAGAACAATTAGCTGGGATGACAAACAGTCCCTGTAGTCATCTCGCATGTCTACCGGGCCATCCTTAGAAGTTGGTCCCAGGTGGGAGAGCCTCAATCAATAGGTTAAGCTATAGGAAGGACATTTTGGATTCTAGCTGGGCAAGACTTTGTTAAACCCTGGAACTGTGCAGTACTGGAGACCCTGCATCTTGAGATGGTGTGTTCCTCGCCACTAGAGATGTCGAGGATCTGAGCAGGATGAGAAATTGGGTTAGGTACTAGAAGCTCTCCAAAGTCCTTTCCAGCAATGATCAGGGAAAAACAACCTCACAAAATCTGCAGCTCTCTGGAGCAGGTGTGGAAGAGGGACAATGAGCATTTGTATAACAATGATTATAAATGCCAGAAAAATATTCTATGGGCTGTGACTGTTTTTGATGATCATTTTCTTTCCAGCTCATATGGAGATAATGTCATCTGATAATTGAACACTCACCTGTCCAATTACCTGTCCAATCACTCGCCTGTTGACTCCCTGGCCTACTCTGCCTTCCTGAGCTCTCATGGATCAGATGGACTCATCTGCAGGAATTATGGGCAGAATGGCTCTGATATGGAATGAGGGGACAATTTCATTCATTCACAAGTGTGTGTGGAAGGTCTTCTCTAGTGCAAGCATGGTGCCATGATGCAGAGAGGAAAGACAGACCCTGCCTTTAAGGAGTTTACAGTCCTTAGGCCAGGTAGCTATGTGAACAATATACTATTGGAATTCAGTTATCCATTTGATAAATGTTTGTTGACTATGAGCTCTGTGCTAGGCACTGGAGGTTTAGCAGGAATAAGAAAGATGTGGACTCTGGCATTAGAGAATATGCCAGAACATTCCATAACATTCCAGTGGGGGAATCAGACAATAGGCAAGTTCTACCTAGAGGACATCATAACCTGTTGTGCAAAGTGTCATGAAGTAACTTTAAAAGGTGAGGGAATAGAGAGTGAGAGGGTTAGGACCTCCTTTTGAAAGGGTGATCTGGGAGTGCTCATTGACAAGGAGATGGTTAGGTTTCCACCTTAAGCTTAAGAAGAAGCCAAGTAAATAAGGAGGGTAGAGCAGAGCATTCCAAGTAGAGGGGGCAACTACTATAAAGGCAGGGAAGACCTTGGTTTGTTAAGGAAGCACAAAGGACATCACCTTGCTTCGATGTGGTAAATAATAGCATAAGCTGAGGTTGGAAAAAAGGCAGGAAGAAGATTTAACAGGACTTTGTAGAATTTGATAGATGATTTTATTCTACAGAGAGCTCAAGATCAGTATTCCCAGTTTGGGGACTGCAGTAGTGAGGACTCTGGTGACCTCCCTTCTTCCCGCCCCATCTTGACGTGCCCCTCCCCCTTCCTACCCCAGCTCCTGGCTCTGGCCTGCCTATGCAGAGGAATAGAAGGAGACAGATTCTTCCAGGAGACAAAGGAGCTTGAACATTTTAGAGACTTCCAGGCAAGGGTCTTTGAAAGGATCAGATGTGGCTCAAGAGACAGACAGTGGAAAAAAGGAGGGTCTCATGGAGATAAGATCTGGGGCTCTGTGTCACTTGGTCCTATTCTCCTGAAAGTCACTGATGGGACAATTCTCTCTTGACACGGGGTAGGTCGGGCCTGCCGACACCCGTGGTTGCCGTGACTCGGTGCGTGTGCCGTGACACGCGGGGAAAGAAGTACCGGGGCTACGTGGCTGATTCCTCCCATTTCCAGGAAAAAGCCCCTTGGCTTGTCCAGCCAGGGTTTTTATCAGGGGCATTAGCAATTTACATAGGATTGATTATTCATGGGATTAAGCAGAACAGGTAGGATTATTCATAGCAAGGCATTGGGATGTTGATTCAGGTCTGGTGGCAGACACGACCAGGTGAAAGAGATCAGCAAGCCGGAAATTTTTAAGATACACCTTTGCCAAATTAATTCCCATCCCACAGACATGATCCACACTTGCTCACACAGGAGTCACACGGAGCTGTGCTCAAAATGTGTAGATTCTCAGGACTGTGTGTTTACACACGTGTGGAAATCACTGCCACACTCTCTGTCTCTCTCTCCTCCTAACTCTAGCCCTTCCAGCATCTCCTCCACAACCCCCAGAAGAGAGAGTGCTCCAGAATTCCTGCATGAAGGTTGCTTTCTTGGAAGGCCTGCACTTTTCGGAGCCAGTGCTACTGCAGTAACATTTACCACATCAGTTTTGGAAAGGAAGAAGCACAGAAAGCTGGTCCAGGCAGAAGGCAGGAAATTTGGGAACATCTCTGGTTTAATCTTCTCTTCTCTGTTTTATTTTTAAAAATCTACTTTGCAAAGATATATGGTGTCTAAGTTTCTGAAAAGGGAAGCAGCAAAGAAACTCCTTCTGGTGTGAATGAAAAGAATTACATAAACCACAGTAAATTTAGTATAAAATTACATTGCCAGCCCCAGAAGAGATAAATACTTTTCCATCCTTCATTAACCGTGTTCAAGGATCCATTATCCTGAGTTCCCAGTTCTCAGTTTGCCATACTTAATGGGGCACATGGGCATGGAGGTCAGGCCCACTTCATAGCATAGGACAGAAACTATTGAAACTCATTAATTATTTGACTTTCCATAGGGTATTGGGTTTTTACAGAAGTTCCCTCTTGTATTTACACTTGTCTCTTTGCTTTCTAAACTGGGACTTGAGCTCTTGCTCATTCTTGGGTTCCATTAAATCAGAATTTCCTTTCTCTTGGGGATTTTCACAATTTCACCATTCCTTCAGTTCTTGAAGTCCTAAGGGACCTCCTCTGTGGAGGATCTTATGCAGCTTCTAGGCTGAGAGGAGGAAGCTCTCAAATTTGGGTTTCAAGGTCAAGCTCTGCCAACTTTCAGTTGTGTGCAAGTTACTTAACAACTCTATGCCTGTTTCTTCATCATAAAATGATAACAAAAGTATAAACCACCCACTTACCTTAAAGGATTGTGTGGTGTTTAATTTGGGAAATGGGTTTGTAATGCTTTGGTGTAGTGCCTGACTCATAGTAATTTTTTTAAAAGTTAGCTACTTTTATAGTCAACTCATTCTGTTTTTCAAAGTATAATTTTATTGATTATGCTATTACAGTTGTCCCAATTTTTGCCTCTTTGTCCCCCTCCACCCAGTACCCCTCTTCCCTCCAGCAATCCCTCCCTTAGTTTATGTCCATGGTTCATACATATAAGTTCTTTGGCTTCTCCATTTCCTATACTATTCTTAATGTCCCTCCATCAATTTTGTACTATCAGTTTATAGTTCTTAATCCCTGTACATTTTCCCCCATTCTCCCCCTTTCCCTTCCCAGCTGATAACCCTCTAAATGATCTCTACAATTCTGTTCTTGTTCTGGTTGTTGTCATAACTTGTTTTTGTTATTGCTTTTTAGATTCAGTTGTTGATAGTTGTGAAATTGTTGTCATTTTAACATTCATTGTTTTGATCTTCTTCTCTTCCTTAAATAAGTCTCTTTAACATTTCATATAATAAGAGCTTGGTGATGATGAACTCCCTTAGCTTTACCTTGTCTGGGAAGCACTTTATCTGCCATTCAATTGTAAATGATAGCTTTGCTGGATAGAGTAATCTTGTGTGTAGGTCCTTGCCTTTCATGACTTCGAATACTTCTTTCCAGCCCCTTCTTACCTGCAAAGTTTCTTTTGAGAAATCAGCTGACAGTCTTATGAGAACTCCTTTGTAGGTAACTCTCTCCTTTTCTCTTGCTGCTTTTAAGATTCTCTCTTTATCTTTAAATTTTGGCATTTTAATTATGATATGTCTTGGTGTGGTCCTCTTTGAGTCCAGCTCTGTGCTTCCTGGTCTTGTATGTCTATTTCCTTTGCCAAATTAGGGAAATTTTCTTTCATTATTTTTTCAAATAAGTTTTCAATTTCTTGCTCTTCCCCTTCTCCTTTTGGCATCCCTATGATTTGGATGTTGGCACTTTTGGAGATGTCCCAGAGTCATCTTATATTCTCCTTTTTTAAAAAAATTGTTTGTTTCTCCATTCTGTTCTGGTTGAATGTTTATTTTTTTCCTTATGTTCCAAGTTGTTTGTTTGAATCCCAGCTTCCTTCCCTTCACTGTTGATTCCCTGTGGATTTTTCTTTATTTCACTTAGTGTAGCCTTCATTTCTCCCCTTATGCTTTTGCTATACTCAGTGAGTTCTCTGAACATTCTGATCACCAGTGTTTAGAACTCTGCATCTAATAGGTCGGCTATCTCCATTTCATTTAGTTCTTTTTCTGGGGTTTTGTTCTGTTCTTTCATTTGGGCCATATTTTTTTGTGTCCTCAATTTGGAAGCCTGCCTGTATTTGTTTCTGTGTATTAGGTAGAGCTGCTTTGATTCCCCGTCTTAAGTTGTATGGGGTGGAGCCTTAGGTGGTGGAACCAAGGTGGGGTAACCCACTTCACTACTTTGTGGCTCTGCATGTGGGGAAAGGGTTGGAGAGAGGACAGTGTCATTGTCTGGCTTATGGAGGCTTGCTTGGCACTCTCCCCACTTCCAGTCACTTCACCTGCTTCCCGTATAAGACTGGCACCTTTCTAGCTATTGCCCTAATGGTGGTTCCCAGAGTTGGTGGGTTTGTACACATTCTAGATCTGCACACGCCCTTTCAATAGACTCTCCTGAGAAACCTGAAGTTTCTTCCAACACCCCAACCCCCACCAGTTTTTACAGCCAGAAGTTATGAGGCTTTATTTTCCTGGTGCTAGAACCCTGGGCTATGCGATCTGGACTGGAGCTGGGATAGCTGGCTCCCAAGGTATCCCTCCTGGTTTTTATCTACCTCATGTGAATGTGGGACCACTGTTCCGCCACTTCTGCTGTCTCTCTGGTGCCACACCACATCCTTTCTGCCCTGCCTCCCCATTTCCATCCCTCCTACCCATCTGGATGAATACGGCTTCTTTAAATCCTTGGTTGTTGGACTTGCATACAGTTAAATTTTCTGGCACTTCTGGGTGCTTTTTGTTTTGAGGTTAGTTGTGATTCTTCTTGTGGTTGTGTATACATCCATTTTGACCAGAACTCCCCTCAACTCCTCTTTCAGTTGTTCTGGAAACAGCTACTGTCTTCCTCTGAGATGTGAATTTTCTCCAAAGGATGGTATGTGGCTCTCATAGCGCTGTGTCCCAGCCAAAATGCTTTATTTATTCATCCATTCAATAAACATTTATTGAGCTCTCACTATATGCCTAGTGCTGAATTATATTCTGCTGATAAAAGGAAAAATAAGACACTATCCCTACCCTTTAAGGGTTTACTGACATTGGACAAGACAGAAACAAAGCTACCTTGCAGGCTAGAACTGACCATAGGTAGAGAGAGGCAAAGGAAGTCCTAAGGCTGGGCTTCCCTCAGCCATCCTTGATCCCTGTGTGTCCAAGACAGGACTGGAAGTAGCCACAGGTCCTCTGTGGAGCAGTTCACCACATACATAGGAAAAGGCTGTGGTTAGACTGTCAAGGCTGTTGGAGTCCATGGCCTCAGCAGAGCCCAGGTGTGATGAATTGGTCAAGGGAGGTTGGAGACATGGGCTCTGACCAAATCCAAAGAAAGAGACCAGAGCATAAATTACATAATCACAGACTTAGCTAAGTACACCAACAGGACAAAGACCAGCCAGGATGAGAAGGGCGTGGTCCTGAAGACCAAAGAACTGGAGAACCATGAAATTTCCCCTATACCATGAGGCTGTATAAATCCCCCTCCTTCCTTCATCTTAGGGAGAAGAACAGGAGACAAAGAAACAAAATGAGAGACTGAGCATCTTTTGTCTGGACTGGCATTTCCTATCAGGACTATTGCATTATTGGATGAGCTCAAGCTCTAAACTAGACTGGACATTTGTCTACTTTTCCCCACCTTTCTCTACTTTCTCTGGGGAAGAAGACCAGATAGTTATAAATCATAAAGCTCACTTTCCCTCACATCTGAATTAGTGATTAAATTTTGTGGCCTTTTCCCTTATGTATATGCCCCACACCAAATATAGAACCTAGCACTGAAGTAAATGCTGCAAGTCTGGATCCCATTTCTGAAAGCCATAAGCCAATATGCACTTTTTGTATAGATTAAAGCCCTCAGCCCTTGCTGATTCATTCCTCATTCTTGAGGCCTGGCCCATGCCCAGACCCTCACTGCTCTGGAAGTCTAAAGAGAGGCAGTGGGCCTATCCAGATCTGGGACCAGCTCCATCCTATGCCTGAAAACTTAGTTTATTTTAAACCAAATTCCAGTGATGGACCAACTCCATGCCACCCACAGGTCTCCACCCTGGCCACACACACACACACACACACACACACACACACACAGAGAGAAACACATAGCTGAGTGGAGATGCCATGTGAATGGGGGAGTTTTCAGAGTGGAAAGATCTTGGCTCCGATTTCATGATGAAAAGAAAATGGGGGTGGGGTGAGACTGAGTAGCATGTGAAGACTCTACCTCACTCCTGGGGAGATGCTATGCTAACATATATAGCCAATACAAATTGTCCCTTTGGGAAGGGCAGAGGCAGATTGGAGAGAATAGTTTATGACCCAACCAGAGAAAGATTTTATTTCTAATGAGTTTCATAATTAAAATTGGCAAGGTGGGGAACACTTGAGATAGTCTGTAGCTCCTGCCTGGGGCAGGTGGGAACTTGGAGAAGGGAGTTGGCTGAGGTATGTAGATGCATCATGGTGGGTGGGGGGAGTGCTGAGATACCACAGACATGTGGGAACTTCCTGGGTGAGAAGTCTAGAGGAGGACTAAAGAGCTCAGGATCCTATTTCTGGCTTTAATAACAGGCCTGGTGACAACCAACCACAGGAGAGGGGTGGCAGGCAGGCGGCTCTGTCAGTGAACAGTGGCACCTCCTGCATGAAATGAGGGTTTTCTATGAGGTCTTGGTGGCCTTTAATGCAGGGGTGGGGTGGGGAATGTGGGATTCATTTTTAGTAGTGAGAAGGCACAGATGCCTGAAAAAGAATGGGAAGTAGTGGAAAACTGATGCTACAACAGGGCTTCAAAGGAATCCCTAAAATAGAGTGGAGGCGGCTGTGTGAGTGTAGTGAGTGAGGAAGAGCTGAAGACCTGCCATCTTCTAGTTTGTGTCCTTATGAGACAGAACCTCTCAGGGCCTCAGTTGCCTTTTCTGCAAAGAAGAAGAAGAATAGCACCTTTCTCTCCAGATTGTCACGATTAAAGAAATTAATACATGTGTAAAGAGTTTAGAATGATCCTTTGCACATCTAATGTGCTCAAGAAAGGTTAACAATTACTATAGTGGAAAGAGATAGAGTAGGAAACAAAAGACTGGATTTTAACAATGACTCTGCCAGTGGCCAAGGGCATGCCTCTTTGGACCTCAGTTTTATAATTTGCAAAAAGATGAGGGAATAGATAATCGCAGTTTTCTCTTCTGGCTCTAACATTCTAAGACCTTCACTGGGTAATTTGGTAGAAATGATACAAGTCTACTTTGCTCCAAATTATCTTAAGCATACCAGTGTCTACAATTCTACCACTAGGGATATAAGCCTTTAAGTTAAACATATTCTTTAACCTCTGCTCCCTTCTTCAGAAAAAAAGGGGGTAATTGTTGAGTATTAAATCAGTAATACAGGGGAGTGAATTAATTTCTCCAAAAACAAATGGTCCCAGGTAACAGCAGTTCACAGAGCATGGCTCAGAAAGAAGGGAAATGGAAAGATCATGAATCTAAATTGCTAATACATGATTTTGTTTAGGATAAGCTCTGCCCTAAGTGGGTTTATGAGAAAATATCAAGACATAGCAATTGCAGCCTGAAGAATCTACATACAGGGCCTGGCTGGTGTAGCTCAGTGAATTGAGCACGGGCTGGGAACCAAGCGGTCCTGGTTCAATTCCCAGTCGGGGCACATGCCTGAGTTGCTGGGTCCCCAGTGAGGGCCATGTGAGAGGCAACCACACATTGCTGTTTCTCTCCCTCTCATTCTCCTTCCCCTCTCTCTAAAAATAAATAAATAAAATCTTAAAAAAAAAAACAACTAGATACAGGTACCAGTAAAAATCCAATTAATAGAATATGAAGGGGAACTTCTGGCCAAGATGGAGGCATAGTTGGACACACTGTGCCTCCTCGCACAACCAAAAGAGGAATAACAACAACTTAAAAAGCTAAATAAACAACCAGAACAGACAGAATCGAACTAAGTGGAAGTCCAACAGCCAAGAAGTTAGAGAGGACATATTTGTCCAGACTGGAAAGTGGGCGGAGCTGGGCAGAGAGCACACAGCGAGACAGCAGTTTGCCCAGAGAGATTCACAGCAGGTGCACCTGGTGGCCCCAAAAGCAGCCGGTGCACCTGGAGAAACCTGCAGGAAACAGTGGGGCCGAGACTGGTGGACTGGGCGGTCCCTCACTTGCGCGTGCAGATAAACGGGAAGAAGGAGCTGGGGAGTGGAGCAGGGAACACCTATGGGGATTGAGGCGGCAGCGGAAGCAACTCCTAACCACACAGGAGAGCGCATTGGGAGAAAAGTGACTGGGAGCCGGGAAGAGTGGAGCAAGTACCATTGTTCCCTCCCAGGCCACGCCCTCTCAGACAGTGTCAAAACACGTAGGAGGAGGTTGCTCCACCCCAGTGAACACCTAAGGCTATGCCCCTTAAAGTAACAGGTGCACCAAGAAAAAAAAATGGCCCAAATGAAAAAACAGAACAAAGCTCCAGAAAAATTACAACTTAGAGACAAAGAGATAGCCAACCTATCAGTTGCACAGTTCAAATCACTGGTAATTGGGATGCTCATAATATTGGAAGAAAGTTGGTTGCAAATAGATGAACAAATGAAAGCTATACTAAAGAAAATGAGGGGAAATGTGCAGGAATCAATAGGAAAGAGAAGGAAACTGGGACTCAAGTCAATGGTGTGGACCAGAAGGAAGAAACAAGAATTCAAAAAAATGAGGAGAGCCTTAGATGTCCGTGACATCTGTAAACGTCCCAACATCCGGGTCATAGGGATGCCAGAAGGAGAAGAGGAAGACCAAGGAATTGAAAACTTATTTGAACGAAATAATGAGCAAAAACTTCCCCAATCTGGCAAAGGAAATAGACTTCCAGGAAGTACAGGGAGCTCAGAGAGTCCCAAAGAAGTTGGACCCAAAGAGGAACACACCAAGGCACATCATAATTACATTACCCAAGATTAAAAATAAGGAGAGAATCTTACAAGCAGAACGAGAAAAGGAGACAGTTACCTACAAAGGAATTCCCATAAGACTGTCAGCTGATTTCTCAAAACAGATCTTTCAGGCAAGAAGGGGCTGGAAAGAAGTATACCAAGCCATGAATGGCAAGAACCTACATCCAAGAATACTCTATCCAGCAAAACTTTCATTCAGAATGGAAGGACAGATAAAGTGCTTCTCAGATAAGGTCAAGTTCAAGGAGTTCATCATCACCCAGCCTTTATTACATGAAACATTAAAGGGATTTATATAAGACATGGAAGGATATCAACAGGGGAGTGGGAGGGGGAAAAGGTGCAGAGAATAAGTAGCATAAATGGTAGGTAGAAAACAGACAGGGGGAGGTTAAGAATAGTATAGGAAATGTAGAAGCCAAAGAACTTTTGTGTATGACCTATGGACAAAAACTAAAGGGCAGGGAATGGGAGGATGTCGGGTGGAGGGGAATAAAGGGGGAGAAATGGGAGAACTGTAATGGCATAATCAGTAAAATACATTTAAGAAAAAAGAATATGAAGGGAATAAAAACTTTGAAAAACTGAGGGAGGTTGAGACTAGGTGATAGACTAGATCCATGCACCCATCTTGTGGTTCCATCCATCTCTCTGAGCCACACAGAGTGCTCAGGGCCACCTGAGTTCCTCTGAGAGTGGACCTCTGTATGCCCCAGGCAAATCTTATCCTTCCTGAGCACCTTGGAGGTTCTGTGGCTTCTGAAGTGGAAGCTTAATTGATTGACCTTCCACAGAAAGCCCAGGGTGGGGACATGTTATTTAATGATTCAGTGATATGCTCCCTGCTGGGCACTGCAAATTGTGCTCAGAAAATATTTGAAATGATCTACGGTCATCAGGAAGAAATTTGAGTGATTCAGATGACAGAATTCTTGTCATGCAAGCCAGAAGCTGAGTATTCAACAACTGGTACAGAGAGACAGAAGAGGGGTGGGCAGGAGGGAAAGGGAAAAGAAGAATGTGGGAATTCCAATGGACTATACCTGAATGCCCTCTCTCTGCAACTCCAGCCCAAATAGAGAGACCCATGAGGGAAATGGATACTGGGGTCACTGTTCAGATGTCTGGGGGGAGAAATAAGTCAAGAAAGTGAGATTCTCTTAAGTATTCTTGTTTTCCCAACAGTGAAAAGAAATCAGCACAGAAAAGTGGTTTTCTCATACCCTCCTGCTACTCTCCCATAGTGCGTTGCTGGCTCCTATCCCACGGATGAGGTTGTGCCCCACAGAACACTGAGGAATTGCACAAAGTGGTGATGGGGAAGAAACATTCATGTAATCATTCATTCGTTTGTTCCACATTTACTGAGATTCTACTGTCTGTCAGACACTGTGCCAGGTGCTGAGGACACACAGAAATTAGACACTGTCTCTGCAGGGGATACAGCCAAAAGAAGCAGTTGTCACAATGGAGCAGTGTAGAGTGGTGTGCTGGCAGGAGGCGGTGAGTGTTTGGAAAGTACAAAAGTGGAGCACCTGAGTCAGTCCTGGGGTTTGGCAAGACCGGGCTGATCAGAATCCTGAAGGAGTGTAACTAGATGGGCAGGGAGGTTGTGAGAGGGACTTTGGGACACAGGGACCATCAATGAAAAGTGGTGGGAATGCAGAAAGTCATGGTGTACATGGGGAACTGGACACCAGGTACAAATGGCATGTTAGGAAGTGGAAGCTGGAAAGGTCTTGAAGGGTTATGTTGGCCATGTTGGGGAGGAGAAGGGTTTGGGCAGGAGACAGGGATGGTCAGCACTGCCTTTAGAGAGAAGGTTCTGCCACAGTGTGGGAAATGATGGAGAGGGATGGGCAGGAGGCCCACATTCTTCTGGGGACTGTTATGGAGGAGCTAAACTAGGGAGGTGGGAACAGAAAGACTGCGATAGAGTCACGAGATATGTGGGAGTGCAGGCAACAGGACCTAGGACTCACAGGTTAGTGGATTGAAGGTGAGGAACAGGGAGGAGGAGTGAGTAGGAAGGGGCAAGAGAGGGGCAAGCAGAGACAAAGAAGTGAGTGAACATTTGTGTAGGGGATAGCTTCATCCTATTCTGGGAGAAAGTACCTATTAATTCTCCGAATCATTGGGGCATAGTCTGGGTTGGGAAAGACTCTGGGGTGACTTATTCTAACCTCCCATACAGGACAGGTAACTCTTCTAGAGCTCCCTCCTGGTGCTTAGTCATCCAGCTTCTTCATTTGTTCAAGCACTCATCACACAATTCGCGGGCACCTACCATGTGCCTGGCCCTGTGCCAGGCCTTGAGGATCTGTTGGTGGACAAAGGCTAGTAGAAAAGAAGGAGGAGTGGCTAGAGGAGAAGAAAAGAATGAAGGCACAAGTTGGGGCAAGGAGGATTTAAGTCACTGGATTTGAGCTGCCTGTGGAAGGAAATGTGACCTTGGTACCACAAAGGGCTGGTGACCGAGGGCTGTGTCTTGGTGGCACACCTGGCAGCTGAGGAAGTAAGTCCTTCATTACAATGGGAAGATCTGGGTGGTTCATCTCAGTGTCTACTTCTGAGTGTGTGTCTGAGTGTGCTGATGCGTCTATCAGTGTGTGTGTACCTGTGTGTACATGCCTGTGTGTCTGTCAGAGTGTCTGTGTGTAGTGCTACTCTGTCTTGGATTAGGGACTGTGACTGCTCTGCAGGAGGCCAGGAGGAAGACTTGTCCTCCATGGCCTGCTCATCCACACCGCTTTGGTGGACCCTTCAATTCCTTCCTGTCCTCTGTCCAGTTTGGGCCTGGTGAAAAGGTGTGGAATACAGAATTCAGAGTCAGGGATGTTCGTGGACTCTCTACCAATAAATTATTGCTAGTCTCACTTACTGAGAGGAGGTGAGAAAGGGCTATCCTAGCAGGCTCCCACATGATAATGAAAAGAAGGTACTCCTGGCTAGCAGACCTCATGTAAATGCCCCCGCTGGACCCCTCTCCTGGGCATCCTCAAGGTTTGCTTATTTGAGCTATATTTCCTGAGTCATAAGGGTGTGAATAGGGCTTTGGGGACCATGAGGAAATCTCTTCCATCGTCATGATCTGACCTTCATATCACACTGGTGTCAGAGATCAGGATAACAATGACTGCCGTGAGACTGGGCTCCCAGGGAAGACTCCTGCCCGAAGGCCCACAGAAGTCTTGACTCTGGGAAGAGGAGGGCAAAGGATGGCCTTGGAGAGGGCTGATGCAGGTGAGAAATGCATCCTCTCTGGGCTGTCAGTACTGACATCTGCCCCCCACATCAAGGGACATATGTCCAGTGCAACACTTGCAAATTGGTTGCCAAATGGACATAGGAAAAGAAATTAGCAAGGATGAGGGTTCATCACCCTTTTTGCAGAGATGGGAAACCAGGACACTGAGTACTCTAGATTAGATCCACCTTGGAAGGAATTAGATCCAGAATGGATTCCCTTAGTGGTTCACCCAACATTTGTAACTTGATGTTTCATCAAATGCTTTCTTAAAAAGACTGTGACTCATTGTCATAGAAATAAAACCCTCTCTTTCCAAAGGTTTGTGCTGTCATGTTATTTTACGCATGTAATTATTGACTATGGCAAACTAATCCTGCTGGGGAGTGCATAGGACAGAATGTCCTTGAATTCTTGAATGGTGAAGCCGTAAGAAGCTTGAGGTCATCTCACTCAGCACTCACAGATCACAGCTTGGGGCAGAATTCTGCCCATCATCTTGTTTGATCCGGCCTACAAGATGAACAACAAGAACATGTGTGTGCAGGGCATACTTTCTCCTGCTTATCTCCTGCTGCCAGCCTCCTGCATCCTGCCATCAGCCTGGAGCTTGTGGGATGCAGGGACTTACTTGTCCAAGATCACACAGCTGCCCGGAGACAGGATTAGGATCAATGCCTGGGGCTCCTGTGCCAAAGTAGTGTTTTCTCAGCCCTGGGAATCTCTGGTTCTGTTTTGATATACATGGGCAGGAGATATGAATGAACACCTAGAACTTACACTTGTTACCTTGATGAGACAATAGCTTATGCAACCCCTCTATATCCCCTTATGCAGGTGTGCACACACACAGACATGTGTGTACTCACACACACACACACACAAGTTTATACTGCTAGACTACAGAAAGGGTCTAGGTCTTATTTTTTTATTATCTTGAATTCCACCTGATTCAATGTCTAGGATGCTATTGTCACTGCTGAATAAATGCTTGTTGAATATTAATAAATGTTTACTTTCCCAAAATTCCCGTGGACTTCACCATAACCTTGATTCAGAGTCCCAATTAGATTATTTCACATAGGAGAGGAGATGGGAAAGAACAGAGAACAATAAATGTGTTAGTACTATGGCAGACATTTAAATGCATATCATCTCAGCAAATCTCATTTTAAAATGAGCAATCCCGAGTAAGCAGATGTCACACCATGAAGGAGTGTCCCCACCATCCCTGGTGCCCATACAAAAGGGCTCTAAGTATAGCAGCTATGGCTTCTGCAGCAATTTCTGTTTCTACTTATCCCCAAAAGATCTGAAAAAGAAAACATCAGAACATCTGAAGACCAAAATCTCCGAATTCTAAGCTTGCAGCCTTCCCTTTGTGAGACAGAGAAGCAGGAGAATATTAAGAAGAGTGAGTGCAGAAAGCTAAAAATATCTTCAAAGCTTATGTAAATTCAGTGCGCACAGAGGCGCTGGCCTTTGGGCTCCAGCTGTTCTCAGGACTGACTTAGATGCCCTTGACATGGAGATCCAGACAGTCTCAGAACCCGCCTACCATTTGTAACCTTTTAAAAATCTTCCTAATTGTGTTCCACCTCCCTTAAATTTATCACCCTTGGGAGTTGAGCTACACTATGCTAATGAAGCCATTGAAGAGTCCCAGACACCCCTCTTCCCCCAGCCTCTTGGGAGAACAGTGTGAGGTCAGACACATCCATCCTTGGAATAGCAGGCGCCTCTGAGAGAGGCCGCACCCCCTAACCATTAGCATGTTAATGGGGAGGGAATCAAAAGATCACTCAATCAACACCAATGAGGGCATCATTTTAATCAATAGCAGAGCTCATAAAAGTCTCATGCCACTGACACTGCATAAAAACAATTCCTAATTGAGAATTAAACAAACTTTTTTCGGATGCAATTCTGAACTTCAGCCTTTAAAACAATGCCAAGTTCAGAAACACATTTTGTTTCATGATTCAGTCTGGCAGCTTGTGTACATTTAATGGGTATTTTTCCCTCACAGCTGACACTTTCCCTTCCTGGTTCACTTAGGAAGAAGAGATGAGTGTCGCTTCCCCAAAGTTCAGAGGACTAAGTGACTCTGAGTAGGAAGGGGGCTCTAAGTAAACAAATTTTAACCTTAGGTGATCCAGGGCAGGGCTGAGTCCTGGCTCTCCTGTTTTGTAACCAGCACCTACTAAATGCAGTTCAGCTCCCAGGCACTCGGAATGCTGGTCGCCAGACGGGGAGACAAGTAGCGTCTAATGCACTGATGACACAGCCTTCCTGACATCAGAGGGATGGCCGTGAACCAGGTGGCCAATTACTCTCAGAAAGAACAGCTCAGTATCAATTGTGCTAGATTCAAATGGTCATATCGGCAGAGGCTATTCAGCATCCAGATGGACATGATTGAATGTCCCCGTTCAACAGGGCAATTCATTTCATTACTCGCAGAGTTCTTCTATAGCCAGCTCATCCTGGTGGGCACAGGAAGGCTAGGTCCTGGCCAAAATTAAGTATGTTCAGTGGGAATATTAAGGTAAAAGCAGAAACTCAAAACCTTCCAAGGGAATACCATCTCATTCTTATGTTAGATGGTTAGAATGCTTGGAATTTCCATTGAAAATCTGGTCAAGCTTCTGAACAAATGCAAAGTAGTTTCATTGGAAAAATCTTGGCTCTGCCTGTGAACACTCTAGGAGTCTTATGACACCTTGCAAAGCTGGTTGACCTCCACCGAAGACAATGATGGTTTGACCTTGTTAATGCTCACAAGCAAATATTACCCCTGCCTCCTCTCCATTTGGTAGTTAAGGTGTGGTGTTCCTCTTCATCAACCCCAGAAAGCATCTGCACCTGCAGCACTCACCACACTCTCATTGAAAAACAGGCATCGGGAGGCATTGTTTAAGAGCCATACCAGCCACTTCTTCCTGTGTTCAGACATAGCAAATTGGTGGTCAGTGGCTGAATTCAGCCACAGATGTGCATGCAAGATCTCCTCCACTGCCATCTCTCTCTCCCTCTCTCTCTCTCTCTCACACACACACACACCACAACACAGTGTGCATGTTTTTCATAATGCAGCTTTGAATGGGTTCAGGCTGTGACCTTCACTTTCCAGGTCACTACAGTCCCCACCTTCACTGCCACACACATGTGCGTGTTCTCATTTACCTTTTCTGTCTGGACACTGAGAATGTTTGAGTTTGTAAAACCCATATTTTAAGTCTTATCACCCAGAAATGTGTATACTGAAGCAACAGATGGTTCCTTCATGGTTACACACTAGGATTACAGCCAGCAGGCAAATTAATAGGAATCATCCCACTCAATTTCTTTCCTCTTGCTCAAAAGGTATGATGGAGTTAGAGAGGAAGGATGATGGGGTTAGTTACAACTCTTACTTTTCTGCTGCTTTTTTCTGTCCATGCAAATTGTTCCTGTATGCTCGATTCAGTACCGCATTTGTCTCCTTGGGCTGCCATAACAGAATACAACAGAATGGGAGGAGTAAACAACAGAAATCTATTCTCACAATTCCAGAGACTGGAAGTCCAAGCAACATCGAGTTGCCAAGGTTGGTATTTTGTGAGATTCTCTTCCCAGCGTGCAGACTGCCACCTTCTCACTGTGTCCTCACGTAGCCTTTGCTCTGCGTGGAGAGAGAATGTGTCCTGGTATTTCTTTCTCATTTTATAACACCAATCCTATTAGACTAGGATTATTTGTATAACTTTACATAACCTCAGTTACTTTCTTAAAGGTCCTGTCTCCTAATACAGTCACAGTGGAGGCTGGGACTTCAGCAAATGAATTTTCAGGACACAATTAAGAGTACCAACTAGAAAGTCCATGTGCAACTATTGTTAACACCCTTTGCTATTATGCCAACATCAAGGATGGAAAATATGTTAATATTAATTAAACTGATTAACACATTAAGTGCGGCGTCAGTCCCTGGGGACTGACAGTGAACTTTCCATTCAGGCGGCGTCAGTCCCCAGGGACTGACAGCGGACTTTTCATTTGGGCGACTTTGGTGAGTGGGACCGACAGTATCAAGGTTAAAAAATAAATGTTGTAATTTTAATGAAGTTTATTAAAACATTCTAGGCAAAGATGTGGTGTAGATCTGCACATATTACAAAAGGTACGACCTGTTTAGTTAATTTTCTAGCTGCATTGCGCCGGAATGTTTTTGTATTTGTCTTGTAACATTCAAAACAATATCTACACACTTTATGCGCCTTTCCTTCTTTTTTTCCCAATTGGTGAATGCTTCTTGTTGCCGATCCTGATAGAAGTTTCTTCGTGCGAATGCCGTGTGAGTGCATCTGCCACCTATTTCCGAAATGTAGTGATTGACATTTTTCTTCCCATCACATTTTGGAACATAAATAACACATTCACAACAGCAGTGTTCAAGAAAAGCTCGAATGCTTACTTTCTGTGCCATTTTATTGTCTTTCTCAGTGGCCTGCTATACGCACTCATTTGATCAGAAAGGTCAATAGCAGTTTTTCCTGTATTATATTCGGTAACAATTTTTGGTTTACGACAAACCCCTCTTTTGGTTGTTACATTTTCCATTTCACTCGAATGTTTGGTGAAAATGACCAAAATGTCTCTTTGTCTTTCCATTTCAAGAACATAATTCCTTTACTATTTTCTTTTGCAATAACTTTCCCGCGTTTCAATTTGGTTGTTACAACTTCATTTGGATTTCCTTCGCAATTTAGTCATGGCTTTTTCTAACTGATCATCTCTTGGAGGTCACTTTCTTACTGTTCCCGACCTCGTTATCTTGTGTTTAGAATTCGTATACTTTTGCATTGGTTGCACCATTGTACACCTGTTTATACTCTAACTCAACATCCGTTGAGTGGTCACTGGCCTGCCGCCTGAATGGAAAGCCCAGCAAAATCAGCTCCGTGCTTAACGTGTTAATAGCGTTTGTGTCCATTAATGTATAGTATAATAATCAATCATATTAATTACTCTGATCCCATATCTATGGAAGACATTGCTATTCAATGATACTCTTACTTATTGGACTTAGGTGGGGCCTCAGAAACCTTCTCAACACAGTTTTGAGGTAGCCATCACTTGAATTTTGTATAGGAAATAGGGCATATTTGACACATGTACTCCATAGCCAGGTCTCCTTCACTTTAGGTAAGAATCTAGGAACTGGAGGAAAATTCAGGAGTGACCTGTGGCTTCCCAAGCTGCTTTCATGCGGGTCAGAACACCTGGCCCACAGGGATTTTTGACTGACAAAGTCTTGCTGGAAACTCCCTTTCCTTGATTCAGTAGCAAGCAATTAATCCTCACATAGCTTTTCCTTTTTTTCCTACAAAGTTATAAGAAACCTCAGCCACAGATAATGCTTGGAATCATCAACCTTGCTTCCTGAGCTGAAGAGGGGCTGTTGTGTCATGAATTGTTTCTGCTTCTACTTAAACACAACCTGAAACTACTTTTTCTCTTCGTTCCCTGGAATTTTATTCTTACCCACTAATCTGTACTGTTCTCCAAGGTTCATTGCCCCTGACCTTTCTCTAGAGGAGGCAGAAGAGAGGACTTGAAAGGGGTAAGTTGTACTACATTGGCTCTTCATAGAAATGTCTTCACAAAAATAGGACTTAACATTTATGAGATTTGTTTCAAACAGAGAACAATATAAAAATGATATATGGTCTTTTATAAAGTAGGTTTCAAAGATGCTCTTCATATTCTTATCACTTGAGTTTCTTCTTGAATTAAATACTAAGGAAGCAGATTATCCTTCCTGATAAATGGGATGAACTATTTCCTTAGCATTTAATTCAAGGGGGAATTCAAGGACTAATAATAAAGCCACCATATTTATCTCCTTTCCTGAACTGCCAGTAAACTCACAGGTATGTTTTGCATTCGATGGTAGTTATTATTTGTAGCTGACAAATTATTTTCTCCTTTTATTACTGGACTCTCTTAATCATCCTTAATGTGTATATATCTTCTATATGAACCATCTCTTCCCTTAGGAAGAGAGTGAGGTTGCTTTTAATAAATAATACATCAGTGGTGGAGTCAGGAACGGACCACCAGGGGTCTGGGCTTTAACCCCAGTTCACCCCACCAATCTGCTATTGACTCATTACTGACTGGTCCACAAGCCCTTTCTTAGTGTTCTCCAGGAAGAGATACTGGATCTTTTGGAATGATGAAAGGATCCTGCTTTAAAACTGAGCAAAGGCTTGTCAGTAGTTGCCATGCTCTACTTTAGCACAATAACAAATCCCAAGTCCCAAAGCCTGCATAATTTAAAACATCAGAATACCCATGATTTCAACATCCCCTTGAGTTCAACCTCTCTCCCAAATCCCAGACCCATATTTTCAATTATTCCTAGGACATGTCTTTTTGAGTATTTTAAAGGCAGCAAATACCTAACGGGCACAAAACTCAACCCTAGTTTTCTACCCTATCCTCCTATAAATTTGTTTCTCTGTATGTATTCTCTGTTTCATGAAAGGTGTCACTGTTCACCGAGCCTCCCAAGCTAGAAGGCTGGAAAATGTTGCCCCTCACATTTATTCGATCTTCAAATGCTTCACAACAAGCATCTGAATCTGACCCCTCCCCTGAAACCCCACTGTCGCTGTCGGCATAGGGTTTGCTTTCTCTCTCCTGACCTAGTACAACAACTTCCCAAGCATGCTTTGCCACCCATTCACTCTCTTTACTTTCATTCTTTACTCTCACTTGACTATCAGTGACATCTCTCTGGTCACTTTCTCCTTAAAGACTTTTGCTGGCTTCTCAATATCTATAAAATAAACACCAAATTATATAAAGTCACATACAAGGTCCATCCAATCCAACCTTCTCCAAGTTTATCTCTCTCTTTCCTAAAAAAGCCCTGTGGTCCAGTCAGACTGAACATCTCCATCTTTTCCAGACGCTCCTTCACAGCTCTATGCTTTTGTATTGTTCTTCCTTTTGCCAAGAATACTGTTAAAATTAATTTTTATTTTTATGAATTAACTTAAATATCGACAATACTCTCGCCATGTACCCTACAATTAAATCTTTTTTGGCCTTTCTACCTTTCCTTAGCTGCTTTTTCTTTAAGACTTATTTTGAAATTATCCTTACACATTCAAATTATCTGTTACCAGGTGTATCTCTGCCCCATTACTCTGAGCTGATTTAGGTCAGTAGCCATATTTTCCATGCCCCAGTACCAAGCACAATAAATGGCACAATGTTGATGTTCATTCAATATTGTCGTAAGCCTTAAAATATTACAGTGGAGCAGGTGAATATGTGGGATGACAAAGGATCCCCACTGAACTATTTTATAACATATAATGTAAGACCCTTTATTTAATGTCCCTTATTCCTTGAGGTATACAATAACAAAGAGAAAAAGTAAAGGCTATTCTAGCTTACTTTATTTTGGCAACTTTGGAATCTTATAATGCTCTACCTTGTTCCCTTTCTTTTCAGTAACCCTCCTCAGCCTTCACCACATCAACTCTATTTTATAAGTTGCATTCCTAGAAGATGCAGGAGGGACAAACCCAATTACAATTTCTGCTCCCAAATTGAAGTAGACTTCACTAGTCTTACCTTAGGAGAATGTCTTCTTATGGGTGTTTTGTGTCTGTAGTTAACCCTACTTGCCCAGAAACACTGAAACTGTTACAGATGATGTGGCAGATTGTATTTCCAAAGGTGTCTACAGTCTCACTTGCTCTTTTGTGTGCGACCTGTCTTTATCCCCATCAAGACCTCGCCACTCCCTTCCCCTTGGATCTGGGCTGCCTGTGACTGCTTTGCTCAGTAAGGATGAAACAGTCTCAAGGAGCCGTTGAGGCAAAGGACAACACTGGAACAAAAAGATGACTCTTGCCACGTAGCAGCAGAAAGCTTAGCAACATTGTTTTGTTTGTTTGTTTTTTACAATGACATGGAAAATAAAAATATTAAACCTAATGAATAGGTAGATTTGGCTAAAGAGATTTCCAAGAAGAATGTCAAAGTGCCAATTGAGTTATTTTAGCCATATAAATGGAACCATTCAGTGTTAAAGAAATTTTAGGCGAAACATGAAAGAAAGGTCCAGGACTTGTTGGGTTTGAAAATAAAACTATTTATCTTTTCCATTCACTCACAGAAGAAAATTCTCAAAAACAGAAATAGTCTCAAATGCTAAATATGTAGATATCTCAGGATAAAAATGAAGCCAAAGCCCTGGCTGGTGTAGCTCAGTGGATTGAGCACGGGCTGCGAACCAAAGGGTCGCCGGTTCGATTCCCAGTCAGGGCACATGCTTGGGTTGCAGGCCAGGTTCCCAGTGAGGGTCACGTGAGAGGCAACCACACATTGATGTTTCTCTTCCTCTCTCCCTCCATTCCCTTCTGTCTAAAAATAAAATAAATAAAATATTTAAAAAAAAATGAAGCCAAGGCTGTGGCTGACATTTTTTTTTAGGACCTTAGAAAGATCAAAATTGATGTGTTACATCCTCTTTCAAAAAGACAAAAGGACTTCTAAGCATCTTCAGGGCATCCCTTCCAGATCTCTGTTAAACAGCAGGGTCCCTAAGACTCTTAAGGATGGTGTCTCATAGCAGCTTGCAGACATCCTAAAGTAAAGAAGGGTTCGTCTCAAAAAGATTTGTAGTTGTGGGGTTTAACTGATGAAATATGGAAATATACAAGGACAGACAATTTTTAAAAGAATTACAGCAGCTACACAGAAAGTGACAAAGAAAGTACCAAATGAAGAGAAGCCTCTGAATCCGTAAACTTTCATGAGCACAAAGCAGGCTGAGAGACTGTTTAGTTGCAAACATGGAAGACTTTGTGTAGAAAAGAGGAATGACTCAGAGGGTGGAGCTAAGAACCCAGGAGGCAAAGCCAGGAGCCTGGAGGATGACTCCAAGGAGCAGGACTAACTGAAGATCTGACAGTGGGTGTTTGGCTGGATTTCTGAACTGCTGTAGAACAATAACTCTGCATGCCTTTTATTTTTCCTCTTCTCCAATGGGAAAATTATAGCAATTATCCTATGCTTTTCTGACCTGGATGTGGGGGAGGAAGGGACAGATAACTCGTCTCTTTAGTTCATAGATCTTTAGAGCAAGATGAACTATACTGGAAGAACTGCACCAGGGAAAGCCCATTGTCACCTGGACCTGATGAAGTTAACAAGGTCTTAAACTTTGCACACATGCCACAATGGGATGAAACTTTGAAGGTATTGGGGAATGGGGATGACTGAATGCATATCAAAGTGAATGTGAATTTTTTGCCGCTATAAGCAGACTATGACAGATTATATTTTCTAAAAATAACCACAACAATATCTCACATCTGTAGTGTAACCTTGCTAATATGCTATCAAGAGATAGAGCCTAATTCCTACCCTTGCATCTAGGTGGGCCTGTGACAGTTTGAGCCCATAAGGTAAAACAGAAACAATGATATGCATCTTCCAAGGCTAGGTCATAAAACATGATACAGTTTGGACCTCTAATCTGGGACATGATAGAAGGAGCCCAACTACGCCAAGGCCACTGTGAGAAAGCCCAGACCACAGGGAGAGACTACATGTAGAAGCTTTTGTTGACAGCCTCATATGAGCTCACAGATGATAGCTAGTACAAATTCTTAAATATGTGAGTGAAGAGGTCTCCAGATGATTCCAGCCCCAAGCCATTGAGTCACAGCCAGCCACGAGACTTCCAAGCTCAGGCGCCAGACAGCATGAAAGAGAGATAAGCCAACTCTACTGTGCTTGTGTGAATTCCTGACTTGCGTAATCCATGAATATAATAAAACAGTCTTAAAAGCCATTTAGTTGTGAAGCAGTATGTTACACTGTAACATATGGACACAGGCTCTCATAAAACTGTTTCACTTACAGAATTGCTTAAGTCCATTCCTTGTCCAGCCTCAACAACACAGACAAATTTTAAAAATTATATAAACCTACACACAAAGTAAAAGAAAGGAGAAGGCAAAATTCTATAAAAGAGTGAGGATGTGGATTATTTCTGGATATATATACATATATGAAGGAAAATATTAACGGACAAACAAACAATATTTGTCTGGAGAACTAAAAAGAGTATAATATTAACTTAAAGTTGACTCCTGAATGCTCGTGCCATAGATAGTACAATTTTCCTTTAGGCCTTCAGCAGTTATCCTAAAATTAAAAATCTGTCAAAAAAGACTCCTACTTCTGGTAAAGATGGAGTAATAAACACCAGAATTAACAAATTTAATTCTAAATACAATTCTGGTGCTTCCTAATAAATCTTAAATGCAAGACTGAAATGGATCGAAGTATTTTTATGTAACTGAACTTAGTCCCAGAAAAAAAAAATCAAAAATATTTATAAGAATACATAAATAAATATCCAGCCAGCACTCAACAAAGTACAATTCACAATGTCTGGCATCCAATCAAATCCTAATAGACATTAGAAGTAGGAAAATATGACCCATAATGAGGAGAAAAATCAATCAATTGAAACCATCCAGAATAGACACAGATGTTAGACTAGCAGAAAGAGCATTAAAATAGTTCTTATAACTTATTTCCATATGTTCAAAAAGTTAAGTAGTGACATGGGAGATATTAAAAAGACCTAAGTAAACCTTCTACAGATGAAAGTTATGATATCTGAAATAAAAACTATACTGAATGGGATTAACAGTGTATTAGAAATTGCAAGGGAAAAGATTAGTACACATAAAGACATAAAAATAGACACTATCCCAATTGAAACACACAGGGAAAAATAATTATATAAAATTAGCTATGAGACAATTCCAAGCAGTTTATTGTACATTTAATTGGACCCCCTTAAGGAAAAAGATGGGAGAAAAAAATTGGAGAAATAGTAGCCAATTTTTTTTCAAGTTTGATTAAAACTTGAGAACCACAAATACAAA
This sequence comes from Micronycteris hirsuta, assembly GCA_004026765.1. Lineage (NCBI taxonomy): Eukaryota > Metazoa > Chordata > Mammalia > Chiroptera > Phyllostomidae > Micronycteris > Micronycteris hirsuta. Next base: position 27,164 of record PVJI01000479.1, on the reverse strand, counting down.
TGCTTGATTAACCCCAAGCACAACATATATCAAGGCACACTGTGATAAAATTGTTCAAAATAAGTGCTAAAGAGAGTCTTAAAGACAACCTGAAGGTGGGGCTGGGGAAAGCCATACATACAAAGTAAATAAAAAAAAAATAAAAATGAGGACGACCTAAGATTTCCCATCAGAATCAACACAACTGAGAAGAGAATAGAGCAACATACTTAAACTAGTGAAAGAAAAAAATTGTCTCCTAGAACTCTAGACCCAGTGAAAGTATTTTTTAAAAACAAAGATAAAAATAAAGACTTTTGCAGAAATACAAAGCTAGAAGACTTCATCAGCAGCAGACTCATACTATAAGAACTGGAGAGCATTATGCTGAGTGAAATGAGTGGGGCAGTAAAAGACAAATACCATATGATCTCACCTATAAATGGAACCTAATCAACAAAACAAAGAAGCAAGCAAAATATAACCAGAGAAAGTGAAATTAGGAACAAACTGACAGTAACCAGAGAGGAGGTGAGAGGGGATAATGGGGAGAAAAGGGGAAGGGTTTTCAGGAACATGTATAAAGAGCACATAAACAAAGCCAAAGGAAGGTAGGATCAAGGGCGGGGAGTGGGGAGGGCTGGGGTGAGGGAGGAGATGGGGGGATGGAGACAACTGTACTTGACAACAATAAAAAAAAGTAAAAAAAAATTTTACTAAAAGGAGTCATTCAGGCAGAAGAAAAATAATATCAGATGTAAATCTCAATCTGTACAATAGAGAGAAGAGCACTGAAAATGGTGACTACACAAGAAAATAAAAATTTTCCTAATTATTTAAATCTTTTTGAAAGGTAAGTGACTAAACCAAAATTATAACAATGTTGTAGAATGTAGAACATATGTAAAAGTAAGACATATAACAACAGCCCAAAGAAGGACAGGGGAGAAATTTATGCATACTGCTTTAAAGTTTTCTTACTGGACGTGATCTTTATAACATCACTCAAAGGTGGACTGTGATAAGCTAAAGATATATACTATAAGCCCTAAGGCATGCACTAAAATAACAAACAATGACTTACAGCTAATAGGGCAAAGCTGAGATGAACGTAATTACAAAAAATACTTAATCCAAAAGAGGGCATAAAATGTGGAGAAAGGAAACAACAACAAAAACCAAAAAGATTATACAAGGAGAAAAAATAGCAAGATGATAGGTTTTTAACCTAACAATATTAATAATCACATTAAATATAACTGTTCTGTAATCTAAGATCCATTGATCAAATCTAGGGCCCTCATTTTGTAGGGCCCTTGAGCTAAGAATGGTCTTGACATTTTTTAGTCATTTTAAAAAAGGAGGAAGCATATGCAGCAGTAGAAGCAGAAGCAGCAAAGATCATATCGGTCTGGCCCACAAAGCCTAAAATACTTACTACCTGGCCCTTTACAGAAAAGTTTGCTGACCCATACACTAAACACCTAATTTAAAGGCAGAGATTGTCTGATTAGCTAGAAAAATAAAGCCTAACTATATACTGCCTACAAGGAACACAGGTGAAGTATAAAACACAGAAAGCTTAAGAGTAAAGGGATGAAAAAATATATCACTAATCAACACTAATTATTGCTAACAATGCTTGTACTAACCAAAGGGAATTTGTTGTGGTTTTTATTGAAATTAGAAAAAGTAAAAATCAAAGCAAAAAATACTACCAGGGATGAAGAAGATCATCAATTCATCAGCAACACATAATGATCCTAAATACTTATGCATCTAACAGAGTTTCAAAATATATGGAGCAAAAACTGATAGAACAGCAAGGACCAATAAACCAATCTACAATTTTAGTCAGAGATTTCAATACCTAACTCTCAATAATAAATAAAACAAGCAAGAGTACAGACAATTTGAACAACACAATTAACCAATTTGTCTTAATTGACATTTACAAAACATTGCACTCAACAAGAGCAGAACACATAGTCTCTTCAAATAAATACAGAACACTTACCAAAATAGATCATAATCTGAATCATTTAAAAACTCAATAAATGTAAAATGATTCAAATAATACAAAATATGTTTTTTGATCATAATATAATTAAATTAAAAAATGAATAAGAGAAAAGATCTCTGGAAAAATTCCAAAGTATTTGTAAACTAAATAATATACTGAGTCAAAGAAGAAAACTTAAAATTGTTTTGAACTGAATAAAAAACACACTAAAATTTGTGGAAGACAGCTAAATCAGTGGTTGGGTGAAATTTATACACTAAAAATAGAAAGGGTTCAAAACAATGGCTTAAGCTTTCATCTTAAGAAACTAGGAAAAGAATAGCAAATTAAACCTATAATAAAGCAGAAGAAAGGAAATAAATAATATCAGAGTGGAAATCAATGAATGAGAAAACAAAAAAACAATAGAGAAAATCAATTATACCTCTAGCCCAACTGATGAGGAAAAAAATGACAAGAACTAAACAAATAATATCAGAAATGAGAGAAATAAATTCAATACAAGCTCTGCAACCATTAAAAAGATATTTAGTGAGTATTATAAACACCTCCATGCCCATAAATTCAACAACTTACATGAACAAAACAATTTCCTTAAAAGATACAATTATCAAAGCTCATTCAAGAAGAAATAGCCTAAATAGCCTGATATTTATTAAAGAAATAAATTTGCATTTGAAAAACATTTTTTATTGTTTTTAGAGAGAGAGGAAATAGGGAGAGAGAGAAACACTGATTTCTTGTTCCACTTATTGATGCATTCATTGGTTGATTCTTGTAAATGTCCTGACTGGGGATTGAACCCTCAACCTTGGCATATAGGGATGATGCTCTAACCAACTGAGCTACCTGGCCAGGGCCAAAGAACATTTCAACTAAGAAAACTACAGGTCGATATGGTTTCATCTATGAATTATACCAAGTATTTTCAGGAAATGAAAGAGAACGCATTCCAACTCATTCTATGAAGTCAACAGTGCCCCGATAACAAAATCAGACAAAGACATTGGGAGAAAATATTACAGCCCAATATCCCTCGCAAACATAGATTCAAAAATTGCAAACAAATTACCAAACCAAATCCAACAAGATATAAAAAAGACATTATGTCATGATCAAGTGAGGTTTGTCCCTGGAAAGCAAAGTTGGTTTAACATCAATTATATTGACTTAAAATCAATATAATTTACCATATTAACAAATAAAGAAAACCCCTATGTGACCATTTCAACAGATGTAGCAATGGACAAAATCCAACATCTATTAATGATTTAAAAACAAAATCTCTTAGCGAACTAGAAATAAAAGGGAATTTCTTTAACCCATAATGACATTATTAAAAGCCAACAGCTAACATCACACTTAATGGTGAAAGGCTAAATATCCTCTATAAATCCCGAACAAAGCAGAGATACTCACTCCTCACCACTTCTATTCAACATTGTACTGGAAGTTGTAGCTATTTCAATAAGTAAAGAAAAATAAATAAAATGCACCCAGACTGAAAAGGAGGAAGTATTACTATCTTTTTTTTTTTACATATAACATGATTGTCAATGAAGAATACAGTGAAAAATGCCCCCCAAAATTTACTAGAATTCATTGAAATTTTTATAAGGCATCATTTGCCATAGCATAAAAATATAAAATAGTCAATAATAAATCTAACAAAAGATATGCAACACCTGTACATTGAAAACTATAATACATTGCTGAGAGAAATTAAAGACCTAACTATATCGATAGATAATACCATGAACATTGGTCAAACAATTCTAAGTTGTTATGATTTTAGTTCTCCCAAATTGTTACATAGATTCATGCAATCCTGGTGAATTCCCAACATGCCGATTCTAAAATACTTATGAAAATGCAAGGGACCTAGAATAGCCAAAACAACTTTGAAAAGGTAAAACAAAGTGTGAAGACTAGCACTACCTGATTTCGAGACACTTTGATATTGGTGCCAAGACAAACAAATAGATCAATGAAACTGAACAGACACCCAGAAGCAGATACATGTATATATAGACACCTAATTTTTGACCAAGGTACAAAGACAATTCAGTGGAAAAAAGATATTTTTTCATCAAAAGGTACTGAAATAATTCTATGCCTATGTACTCTATCCCTCCCAAAAAAGAACTTCAATTAATATTTTCCACCATTAAGAAAATGAACTCACGAAACATGGGATTGAGGGTGGGAGGAGGGTGTGGGTAGGGCGGGGGAACATGGTGGTGGGAAAATGGAGACAACTGTATTTGAACATCAATAAAAAAAAGTTAAAAAGAAAAGAAAATTAACTCAAAATGGGTCATAGATCTTAATATAAAACCTGAAACTACAAAGCTATAGAAGAGGTTATAGGTGAAAATATTTGTAATCTTGAGTTAAGTAAAGATTTCTTAACTATGATTAATAAATTGGACTTCATCAAAAATATAAAACTGCTTTTCAAAAAACACTGTTATGAGAATGAAAAGATAAACCACAGACTGGGAGAAAATATTTGTAAAACACACATCTGATAAATGACTTGAATCCAGAATACATATACATTTCTCAAAACTAATAAAATAAAAATAAATAAATAAATAACAAAAGAGTTGAATGAACAGTTCATCAAAAAATACACAGAGTAGAGAGAGAAGATGGTGGCGAGATAGGTGGGAGCAGAGTCCACTTCCCCCTGCGTGTGGGTGAAACACCTAGCTGATTTTCTGAGGAACAGAGAGAACAGCCAACAGTACCCCAGTATATATGAAGATTGGAAACCAAAAATTGCAGAGGACATAGAAAAATCAAATGGTAAGGAGACTGCTTCAGGACAATAAGGTCCCTGGGTCCAGTGCGGGGACCAGGGCAGCAGCAGCCTTAGGATTGGTGTCTTCCAGGTCTGCCACAGGATTCTTGGGAAAAAACCAGGTCAATGGCTCCCTCCCCTGCCAAACAAGGTTTGAGCAACACCCGGAGAGACCTGGTTGGTTGAAGTCACAGGGAGGGGAATAAGAATGAAGTGGCAAACACACAGGGGCTATGTGCGCCTGCTGGAGAGAGCTGAGAGTTGGGCCATGCCAGGCCCTGATCCAGACAGTACCCAGTCTGGTTGGAGAATTGGGTTGTGTGAGAGGCCAGGCCCTTGTATGGAGTAGCAGGCTTGAGCAGGAGGAATTTTTCAAAAAGAAAAAGTGAAAAAAGAGACACTCGGTGGCAGTTTGGAGAATTCTTCTGCAGCAGCCAACCCGGCCTTCTCCCCACCCAGACTCACTGTGCTTCTGCAGTGGCACAGAAGGCCCCATGGTCAGACCCAAAGCCCCAGGGAGAGTGCACACCGAGGAAGACGCTGTGAGCAAGTTAGCAGCCCTGGGGACAGTGCACATCCACTGTGGGACCGAGGCTGATCACCCTGCCACATCCACAGGCCTGGAACTGAGTGCGCCTGACACCTGTGCCCCTGGGGAAACAACAGAGGAGGCATGCACCACCATCTGCAGTGACAGTGGCAGCCACAGCAGAAACCCTGCCCTGCAGGGCCAGGAAGGCGGAGACACCCCCACAGGGCTCAGGAAGCCAGGGGGCTGAACTAGCCTGAAGGGGTGCTGAGAGTCCCTAGCATCTAGGACAGCAAAGAGCGAGAAAGGGGTGTATGAATTGCCCCTAATTGGTGTACCTCAAGGACAGCGCAACTGGTGGACTGAAGGCCTAGGCTGGGCGCAGAAAGCCAGCAAACTGAGGCCCTGGGCTGAATGCTGGTCAAGTGCCACTCAGGAAGGGAGAAAAGCAAAACCAGTTCCCCCTTAGCCTGCTGCAGCCATGAAGACCAGCAGAACTGGCTTGGCTGGTTTGAAGCCAGCAGGAGGCTTTTTTTTTTAAGTAATTTTTTTTCTTTTAACTCTTTCTTCCTCTCTTTCCTCCTTCCTTCTTTTATTCCTTCTTTCTTTCTCTTCCTTTTTATCTCTTCTTCCTTCCTCCTTCTTTTTTTTAAATTCCCACAAGTGAGACAATAAAACCTTTAACTGTGAAAAGACAAGAGTTGGACCCAAAGAGGGATCACCCCAACAGCTGAGACAGTGAGACAAATTTCACTTTGTTGCTCCAGAGAAATTGCAAGTTATTGTATATTTGTATTATTTTTTTTCATTATCCTTACATCTTTCATTTTACTAGTATTTTTGTATTTCTCTTCTTTTGGTTTAGTTTTCTTCACTTGGCTGGTTAAACTGCATTATTTGACTGGTTTCCCTTGTTGTATCTTTCAGAGTGTATTTTTAATTTACTGTCCTTCACTTCACTTGTGTTCCATTAGCACACTACTCTAGGTCATATACTTCCTATTCTTGTTATCCAGATCACATAGAGTCTGTCATATGATTGTTGCTCCAATAATATTGTAAATAATTGCTGTTCCATACAATTGTAAATACTACACAGCACCCCTCCTAGGTCTTACCCCACTTCACTGTTTCCTAAACTTTATTATTGCTGTGGTTAACTCTATTCTCTCACTACACCTATTTTCTGTCATAGACTCTCACTTTACCTCATAATCTGACCTCCCACAAGCTCACTGTTTTCTAGATCCAACTCACAATCCTTCCCCCACCTTACAAGAGTCTTATTTGCTATCCACCCATTCTTAAAAGTGGCTACTTGGGTGAAATATCCCGGTTAACACTGTACATATCCAAAGGATCTCCTATCTCTTCTCCACGGGTTGGTACTTTAAATATCATAAAATGCACTCCTGCTGTCTTGAACCATTTTGTCTTCCCCTTCCAACTGATCACAAAAAAGAGTACATAGGAGCTTTGAACACCAATTTACCTGCTGGAAGAGGAAACCCACCAAAAAAGGAGCCACCAACAGTTAACAACAGAAGAAGGTGAAGGAGGGAGTGGAAGCCACAGTAACTCAACACAGGACCTATCTGTAAATACAACTAAATGGTGGAGAAATTACCCAGAACAAACAACTGAACAAGAGCAAGAGAGAAGCCTCAAAACCTCATACACACAGAAGAACCAGCTTCAACACAACCTGCCCACACCTGCACAACACAATACAAGAGGTGGTGGTTGGAGTGACCCTCAGTTAAACAACGGGAGGGAAGGACCCACCAAAGAAAGACCCAACAACAATAAAAACCCAAAGATATACAGAGAGCCAACATAAATGACAGCCCAAGATCAATGAGCTCAGGAGATCAAGGAGACTGCACCACTGAATCTCACAGGTGCCCTACCATAGAAGTTCACACCATAAACCCAGGGAGTCAGAACACATCAATTTAAGAAGCAGAGGCTAACAAGAAGAGTCTCACAAACAATGGGAAGACAAAGAAACAGTCCCAAAATGAAAAGAAAGGAGGAAGACTCAGAAAGAATGCTAAATGAAATAGAGGATAGTCAACTATCAGATATTGAGTTCAAAGCAATGGTTATCAGGAAGCTCAATGAGCTCACAGAGAATTACCAAAAACTACAGGGAAACTACAATGAACTCACTGCAAACCATATCAACATGAAAAAGGAAATAGAAACTATCAACAAGGGCCAAGAGGAAATGAAGAATACAATTTCTGAACTGAAGAACATAGTAGAAGGAATCAAAAGCAGGCTAGATGAAGCAGAGGATTGGATCAGTGAGCTGGAGAACAAGGTAGAAAAAGACATCCAGAAAGAGCAAGAAAAGGAAAAGAGGCTCAGAAAGAATGAAGAGGGGTTAAGGGAAATGCAAGACGATATGAAATATAGTAATATCCATATAATAGAGATACCAGAAGGAGGAGAAGAAGAGAAAGGGATAGAAAACCTGTTTGGAAAAGTAATGATGAAAAACTTCCCTAATCTGATGAGAGAAAAAGTCACACAAATCCAGGAAACACAGAGATTCCCAATCAAGAGGAACCCAAAGAGGCCTACTTCAAGACACATCATAATTAAAATGGCAAAATTCCAAGATACATAGAGAATCTGAAAGGCAGCAGGGGAAAACAGGAAGTAACATACAAGGGAGCCCCAATAAGACTAGCAGCTGACTTCTCAATGGAAACACTCCAAGCCAGATGGGAATGGCAAGGAATATCTCAAGTAATGAAAAACAAAGGCCTGCAACCAAGACTACTTTATCCAGCAAGGAACTCAATTATAATGGAAGGCCAAATAAGGAGCTTCCCTTACAAAAGAACCCTCAAAGAATATACCTCCTTCAAACCATCTCTATAAGAGATGCTAAAGGGTTTGTTTTAAGAACAAGAAGAAAAACAGTGAAAGAGAGAAAAACACAGGTACAAAAAAATGGCAATGAGTAAGTACCTATCAATAATAACCTTAAATGTAAGTGGATCAAATGCCCCAACCAAAAGACATAAAATGGATAAGGAAATATGACCCACACATATGCTGCCTACAAGAGACCCACCTCAGGACAAAAAACCTACACAGACTGAAAGTGAAGGGCTGGAAACAAATATTCCAAGCAAATGGATAGGGAAAAAAAAAAGCCAGGGTAGCAATACTGATATCAGACAAAATAGACTTCAAAACCAGAGCCATAAAAAGAGACTCAGAAGGTCACTTCATAATACTCAAGGGAAGAATTCATCAAGAAGACATAAACATTGTGAATATATATGCACCCAAAATAGGAGCACCCAAATACATAAAGAAAATCTTGGAAGACTTCAAGAAAGATACTGACAACACAATCATAGTGGGAGATTTTAACACCCCACTGTCAAAAATGGACAGATCTTCCAAACAAAATATCAACAAAAATATTATGGCATTGAACATGCCCTAGATGAAATGGATATAACTGATATATAGAGAGGCTTTCATCCCAAAGAAGCAAATTACACATTCTTTTCAAATGCACATGGAACATTTTCAAAGATATACCACATGATAGGACACAAAACAAGCCTCAACAAATTCAAGAAAATTGAAATCATATCAAGTATTTTCTCTGACCACAAGGGACTGAAAGTAGAAACCAACCTCAAGGAAACAACCCCAAAACACTCAAACTCATGGAGGTGGAATAGCATTAAACAATGAATGGGTCAAGAATGAGATTAGGGAAGAAATCAAAAAGTTTCTTGAAACAAATGAAAATGAACTCACAACAATTGGAAACTAATGGGACACAGTGAAGGCAGTCCTTAGAGGGAAGTTCATAGTGATACAGGCCTACCTAAAAAAGATAGAAACATTTCAAGTAAACAACCTAACCCTACACCTACAAGAACTCGAGGAACAACAACAAAGACAACCCAGAGCAAGTAGAAGGAAGGAAATAACCAAGGTCAGAGCAGAATTAAATGACATAGAGACTAAAAGCACAATTCTAAGGATCAATGAATCCAGGAGCTGGTTCTTTGAAAAGATAAACAAATTCAACAAGCCTTTAAGCAGGCTCATCAAGAAAAAAAGAGAGAGGACCCAAGTAAACACAATCAGAAATTAAAGAGGAGAGATTACAACTGATACTACAGAAATACAAAGGATTTTAAGAAATTACTTTGAAGAACTATATGCCAAGAAATCTGAAAACCTAGGAGAAATGGACAAATTTCTAGAAATATATAATCTTCCAAAACTCAATGAAGAAGAAGCAGAGAGCCTGAACAAACCAATAACAGCTGATGAAATTGAAACAGTAATCAAAAAGCTTCCAACACACAAAAGCCCTGGACCAGATGGTTTCACAGGAGAACTTTACAAAGCATTTAAGGGAGAGCTAACAGATTTCTCCACAGATTATTTCAAGAAATTCAGGAAGATGGAAGATTCCCAAACTCTTTTTATGAAGCCAGCATCATCCTAATCCCAAAACCAGATAAAGACATAACAAAGAAAGAAAATTTCAGACCCATATCGCTGATGAACATATATGAAAAAATCCTCAACAAAATATTGGCAAGCCACATCCAGCAATATGTTGAAAAGATCATACACCATGATCAAATGGGATTCATCCCAGGGACACAAGGATGGTACAATATTCACAAATCAATAAGCATAATACACCACATAAACAAAACAAAAGAGAAAAATCACATGATCATATCAATAGATGGAGAAAAAGCATTTGATGAGGTACAGAACCCATTTATGATAAAAACACTCAGCAAAGTGGGAATAAAGGGAGCATTCCTCAACATAATAAAGGCCATAAATGAGAGACCTACAGCCAATATCATACTCAATGGACAAAAACTTATAGCTTTCCCATTAAGATTGGGAACAAGACAAGGATGCCTGCTTTCACCACTCCTATTTAACATAGTGCTGGAAGTCCTAGCCACAGCAATCAGACAAGAAAAAGAAATACAAGGCATCCAAATTGGAAAGGAGAAAGCAAAACTGTCATTGTTGCAGATGACATGACAGTGTACATAGAAAATCCTATAGACTCCACCAAAACACTACTCAACCTAATAAATGAATTTGGCAAAAGAGCCGGATACAAAGTCAATACTCAGAAATCAAGGGCATTTTTGTACACCAAAAATGAAACATCAGAAACAGAAATCAGGAAAAAAAATCCCATTTTCTATAGCAACAAGAGAAATAAAGTACCTAGGAATAGACCTAACCAAGGAGGTAAACGACCTCTACTCAGAAAACTATACAACACTGAAGAAAGAAATTAAGGAAGACACAAACAAATGGAAGCATGTACCATGCTCATGGATTGGAGGAATTAACATCATCAGAATGTCCATACTACCCAAAGCCATTTATAGATTCAATGCAATCCCTATTAAAGTACCAACAACATATTTCACAGATATAGAACAAACATTTCAGAAATTTATATGGAACCATAAACAACCCTGAATAGTTGCCTCAACTTTTAGACAGAAGAACAAAGCAGGAGGGATCACAATACCTGATATTAAACTGTATTACAAGGCCACTGTAATCAAAACAGTTTGGTACTGGCATAAAAATAGGCACATAGACTAATGGAACAAAACAAAGAGCCCAGAAATAAACCCAAGTCTCTACAGTCCATTAATATTTGACAAAGGGGGAAGAAGCATAAAATGGAGTAAAACTAGCCTCTTCAACAAATGATGTTGGGAGATCTAAAAAGCTGCATGCAAAAAAAAAAAAATGAAAGTCGATTACCAACTTACACCATACACAAAAATAAATTCAAGGTAGATAAAAGATTTAATTATAAGTCATGACCCCTGAAAACTCCTAGAGGAAAACACTGGCAGGAAAATCTCAGACATTCCACGCAGCAACATCTTCACTGATACATTCCCTAAAACAAGGAATATAAAGGAAAGAATAAATGAACGGGATCTCATCAAATTAAAAAGCTTCTGCATAGCTAAAGAAAACAGCATTAAAATGAAAAGAGAACCAACTATGTGGGAAAAGATATTTGCCAATGATATCTCAGACAATGGTTTGATCTCCAAAATATATAAGGAACTCACAAGACTCCACTCCAGGAAGACAAACAACCCAATTAAAAAATGGACAAAAGACTTGAACAGACACTTCTCCAAGGAGGACAAACAGAGGACCCAGAGACATGAAAGATGCTCAGCATCACTAGCCATCAGAGAGATGCAAATTAAAACCACAGTGAGATATCACCTCACACCAGTCAGAATGGCCATCATCAACAAAGCAACAGATAACTGTTGGAGGGGATGTGGAGAAAAGGGAACCCTACTGCACTGTTGGTGGGAGTGCAGACTGGTGCAGCCACTCTGGAAAACAGTATGGAATTTCCTCAGAAAACTGAACATGGAACTGCCTTTTGACCCAGTAATTCCGCTGCTGGGATTATACCCTAAAATCCTGAAACACCAATTCAAAAGAACCTATGCACCCCAATGTTCATAGCAGCGCAATTTACAATAGCCAAATGCTGATAGCAACCCAAGTGCCCATCAGCAAGTGAGTGGATCAAGAAACTATGGTACATTTACACAATGGAATTCTACGCAGCAGAGAGGAAGAAGGAGCTTATGCCCTTTGCAACAGCATGGATGGAACTGGAGAGCATTATGCTAAGTGAAATAAGCCAGGCAGTGAAAGACAAATACCATATGATCTCACCTTTAACTGGAACATAATCAACAAAAGAAAAAAGCTAACAAAATATAACCAGAGACATTGAAATTAAGAACAGTCTAACAATAGCCAGGGGGGAGGGAGGAGGGGACAATGTGGAGAAGGGTTTTCAGGAACTACTATAAAAGACACATGGACAAAACCAATGGGGGGGGTGGAAGCAAAAGAGGGATGTGGGTTTGGCTGGGGTGGGAGGGAGAAATAGGGGAGAAATGCAGACAACTGTAATTGAACAGCAATAAAGTAATTAATTTTTTAAAAGAAATTACTATGAAGAACTGTATGCCAAGAAATTTGAAAACCTAGGTGAAATGGATAAATTTCTAGAAAAATATAATCTTCCAAAACTCAATGAGGAAGAAGTAGAAAGCCTGAACTGACCAATAACAGCAGACGAAATTGAAGCAGTAATCAAAAAACTCCTGACACACAAAAGCCCTGGACTGGATGGTTTCACAGGAGAATTCTACAAAGCATTTAAGGAAGAGCTAACAGATTCCTCCACAGACTATTCCAAAAATTCCAAGAAGGTATAAGACTCCCAAACTCTTTTTATGAAGCCAGCATCATCCTAAATCCAAAACCAGATAAAGACATAATAAGAAAGAAAACTATAGGCCAATATCGCTGATGAACATAGACGCTAAAAATCTGTAATTGTTGTTCAACTGTAATTGAACAACAATAAAGTAATTTATGGAAAAAATACACATAGTTAGCAAATATAAATGCAGAAAGATGCTTAACATCTTTTGCGTATACTTTAAATGTCTTTAGAGAATGCAAATAAAATCCAGAGCAATGTTTACTATCCACCTATTAGAATGACTAATATTTAAAAGACTGACCATACCATGTAGATAAAGTAAAGATTTGTGGTCATTGATACTCTCAGTTATTGCTTATGGAAATGTAAAATGGTACTTTGTAAAAGAGTTTTGCAGTTCCAAAAAAAGTTATATACCTACCACATGACCTAGCTGTTCCACTCCTAGGTATTCACCCAATTTAAATGAAAGCATGTGTCCATACAAAGTTTTATTTGTAGTAACCCGGAACTGGAAACAACTCAAATATCCATCAACATGTGACTGAATAAATAAGTGGTGGTAAATAAGATTGGAATATCACTCAGCAATGAAAAGGAATGAACTCTTAATATATACAATGACACAGATAAATTTCAAAATAATATGTTGCATGAAAGAAGCCAGACAATAAAAAAGAGTATAAAGGGGCACAGAAGTAACTTTGGGGGTGATAGATATGTTTATTGTCTTAATTTGTGGCTATGATTTCATGCACATATACATATGTCAAAAGTTATCAAATTGTACACTGTAACTATGTGCAACTTAAAAAATATATATCAATTATACCTCAACAAAGATGCTTTAAAAATTAAAATATCAAAAAATGTCAAAATACATTATTTGCACCACTCTGTGGCCCTTAAAAAAGAAACACAAGATTCTTTCTGTAAGATGAAGAAAGATAAGAGAAAACCTTTGTCCATGAGGACACTGCTGGGAGCAGAGATGACGCTCTGCATGTCAGGTATGTGGAGGTAATTAATGCTCTTCCCCCTCTATTATGCTCCTATCACTAAATTTAAGTGGGGACCAGTCTCCTGGAACAACTGAAACCTTATCTATTATAGGTAAGAGATCATCAGACACCTAATGCATTAGGGGTTTCTCCACAGGATTGAGAAAGAAGATGGGAAAGGAGGCTGTCACTGGGAGCCAGGATTCACAAAGGAGGGGACTTGGTGGCTCCAGATGCATCTTGCAGCTGTGTGGGAACCCAGCCCAGCCCAGATGCCATGGTGCAGTGTCTGCCCTTCGGGAGAAAGGGGCAGTGTGTGTGAACTGAAAGGACCGATTCACAGGGGTTGGTAGCACTTTGGGATTTGAGCCACCCAGCTGGGACACGCTGTCAGTCAGAACTGCAGCTCCCTTCCCTCTGAGTATAACAGTCTGCTTCCTTATCAACCTTGGAGCTACCATGGCCTAGTGAACACCAAGGGGACCCTCCGTCTTCTGTAATTTCCTGCAGGGCCACCCCAAGACGAAGCAAAGAGAATCAACCCAGCCCAATGAGATGGATAGCAGTGGCCTGGGCTGCATAGCAGGGAAAGGGCTCAAGGCAAAGAAGAGAGCTGGGCCAAGGACCTCTTAACAATGAGGCCCAAGCAAAAACCTCGGGCCTTCCTCCCACCACTGACACCATCACTTGAAAAAAAATGTACAGAGAAGTAATATCCTCCTCTCTCTTCAAAAAAAAAAAGCATTATTGCCCAGGGTAACTCAGAGGTGACCTGCTCCGAGGTAGCAGTGATGGACTTGTAGCATCGCAGCATTAAGGTCCCAGGGATCTGGAACAAAAAGTCATGGTGTAGACAATGAGAATAAAGCATTGTTCTCACCAACAGTTCAGGGCTCACTGACAGTTTCGGGTGGTTAGCTTAATGACAAGTAAGGTCCAAGATAATTAATTCTCAACACATTTAAGGCAACATCTGGGGAATTCCCAGAGGCACCTAGGGCCAGGAAACTACAAATCTATTCATGCACTTTGGATATAAATATATAGTGACTGGAAATTTAAGTTTTAGTATTAATATGATGCATTTCTACTCATGGGCTAGGAAATAATTAAATTAACCTGAATTACAATCTCAATTAACAGGAGTATATTTTGCCCTGGCAGGTGTGGCTCAGTTGGTTGTATCATCATCTCGTAAACCAAAAGGTTGCAGGTTCAGTTCCAAGTCAGGGCACATGTCTAAGTTTCTAGTTCAGTCCTTGGCCGTGGAGTGTATAAGAGGAAATCGATCAATGTTTCTCTTTTACGTTAATGTTTTCTCCCTTTCTCTCTCCCTTCCTTCCCCTCTCTCTACATCAGTAAGCATGTTTTCAGATGGAGGGGAACAAAACAGGAGTATATTTTCCTCCTATAGGAGAAAGAAAAAATAACAACAATAAAACCCTCTCAGTATGGTGGTCCGTATTCAGATATTTATGCCTGGAGATCAGAACAGATTCAGACTGATCCAGTGATAATTCTGTGAAATAGTAACAATAATGTATCTCAGATTCTGTTATAAAATCCGCAAAATCAAAGTAAATAGCACTGTTTAGACAAAAGTATACATCATAACTTCTCAAGCATTTTCACTATGAACGTTTTAAAAATGTTTTTCTATTGAGTCCTCAAGACTTGAATGATCCTGGACTACCCAGTGAGTGAAAAATCCACCGGGTATGGATATTGGTGACAGAGGGACCTCCATCTCTCTTGATAACCTAATAAGAAGAAAAATGAAACTTTACCAGAAAAAGATTTGATTAGACAGCAGGAGAAACACCTGATGGGCAGAGGCATACTATCCTGGAGTTATCATCTAAATGATATTTTAAACCTCTTGCTGTTTGAAAGCACCTGTCATTTGGGGACAGTGCCATCTCCAGACATCCTGACAGTTCAAAGAAACATAAACAGTAAAAACCGGCCCTGGGATACCTTGTTCTTGCGCTTACACTTTTATTCTAAGGCTAAATATTTTTGAATACCCATTGAATGTGCTAACTAATGAAGGCAGAGTTCACTCTTTCCATAAACAGACCATTTTGTTAAGAATTCAAATCAGATGTGAGAGATTTTTACTGATTGCTAATGTAGTTTAACCACGATATACACCACCCGTGTTCCATTCCACAAGGCTCCTCTCACTGGAGACACCGGCTTTGGACAGCATATGTTAATCTAGCCAGAGAACATATTTCCTCCCTGAAACGCAGCCTTGACTCAAGGCAAAGTGTGATTAAGTTGTGTCACAAATAGGTACGTCTCAATCCATCTGGCAAAGGGGAGTCTCTGCTGCCTAATGAGAAAATTTAATGATCTGATCTGATCAAAGATCCATGTATACTCTTGATAAGTGAAACTATCCAATTAGATTACTGCAAATGGGTGTGAGCTGGTGTCCTAACAAAACACGGGCAATAAGAGTATGGACCTGGGGATGACCATATTTGTGCACATTTAGGTAGGAAGCTCATATTGTAGCAAAGGAATGCCATGCAACTTTCTAAAGATTCTTGGCTAGGAACTTGTGAAACACTGATCCGATTTGCTCAGAAATTTTTTAAATAATTGGCTCCTGCTGGCTAAGGCCTCATGCCAACACCACATGGTAATTCATTTGTGACATTCCTAGAGGAGAGAGACTGCCAGCAGAGCCGCTGTAATATGTTTAGGGAATAATCATGCCTTCCTCCGAATAGGATGCGTCAAAGGAAGCAAACAGTGGGAGGCCAGCAGAGAGGCCTTTAGGTTTCCAGGGAAAATATTGTCAATTTAAATGGAAATTGTAAGGTTCTTCCTCTTTTCTTCCTTCTCAGGCTCCAAGTAAGACACTGGTTGGGACTGTTTCCAGATCAAGTGTACAACCCAGAGATGATTACTTAGGTCTCCGAGCTTTGCTATATATTGACCAAAGCTCTGTAGACTATGATGGTGACTTTGCGAAAAATCCACATGAGAAATCACTTTCTGGGCTTTGGTAGATGTCACTTTATTCTTGGGAAGCTGTTCAAGAAATACATATATCCTTTGGGAAACAAAGGAAATCAACAGGGTAATCTAATTCCTTCAGCAATAATAAGGATCGCATTGTAGCTCAGAGCTAAAGTAGGAAATTCAAACAGAAAATACAGCAGGTACTAAGATCACGAGAATAAAAACATTAAAAAAGGAATAAAGGAAGGGAGGGAGGCACAGAGGGAGGGAAGGACAGAGAGAGGAAGCAAGCTTCAAGAGAAGATTCGAGGGAAGAGGTGTGAAGAAAGACAACACCAGGAACTCTGAGCAGCAGGAGAACCCAAAAGGAAACAGGGTTGTTCTGGCACCACACAGAACCCCAGGACACAGAGAAACATCTCTACCTCCATTTACCTCAAACCTCAACAGAGATGGCATTCTTCTTCAGGAATTACGGCAGAGAAGCAATTTGGGCACAAGAGAGTCCTCTGGGGCTGGACCCTGGCCCGGATACCACATGGTGTGAACAAAGCATTCCTGTAAATTACTCTTGACCACCCACTGCTGGACTCTCATTTTCAAATCCTGTCTCTTGGTTTTTCCCATCTACAAGGAAACAGAAAGATGGCATCAAGAACCAGTGGTCTAGAGGTAAGAAAACAAGATGGAAGCCCAAGTCTAGGAAATATTAGCAAAACAGCCCCTTCTAACAATGTCCCAAAGTAAATGTCTTAACTGGTGAACCTTCAGCTCCAAGCATACTGGAAGACCAATTCAAGGGATAGTGAACAGAAGGGATAGTGCATGAGAATCTAGCAAAAGCTGGCAAGAGTTAAGAGCTGAGTGGACTCACCAGGATCATCCATGACTACCCAAATGTAATGAGATATGATAAACTCCATCACCAGTTTCTAAGGGTTTCAGTCTGATGGAACAGATAAGCACAGTACCAGTGCCTTCTAGGCAGGAACAGTTCTTGGGGGAGATAGTTATGGTGACATGGATTCTGTCCAAGTTAGGGTAACCGTTGGGCTCTCAAAAATAGAACACAACAACCAGGGGGAGGAGAGTGCCCCAGATTAAGTGACTAGAATTAGGATTCAGGATTACTGACCTGGGATTAGAGCCAGGCTTCGAGACAAGTGTCCTGGAAGGAAACTGGCTTTACACATAGTGCTGTGGAAAGGAGGAGCTAGAGCTGTTTGCTTATCTAATACCTGAAGCTTTTTGAAGCCGTGTGGTCTGACCTAGAAAATGGAATTTGCTCCTTATCCACAGGAGAAGGGAGTTCTCAACACAACATGAGACCTTGTTCTCATTGTCTCAAAGATTGGATAACGCTAAGCACACAGGGGGCAAGTTATTATTGCTGGCAGATGGCTAAGCTGATTCAGGCAACAAAGCTAACAAGAGTCTACATGCCAGGAGTCTCCAAATTCCCCCAGTTTGGACATAGCTCCATATAGATAAGGTTGACTATGTGTGTGTGTGTGTGTGTGTGTGTGTGTCAACCATACACACACACACACACACACATAGAATATATATATATATTCAGTCTGTGGTCTGATAGCCACTTTCCTATTTATTTATGAATGCAATTGCTGGAGAAGTATTACAAAATATAAAAATCAAATCATATTCAGGTATATATTTAATGGATAAAACATAACAGCATGAAATTTATTCTGTCCCAGCAAGTCAAAGGTATACTGAGACAATATCAATAGATCATCAGGAAAAAGATGCCCTGAAATATCATTAATTAAGGAAAGAATAAATATTATTGACCAATACTGTGTGTTAAATATTGTGCTAGGTTATGTGGAAGATTTGAGAATAAATCAGATATGGTTCCTACATTCAAAAGAATTCTTAACTAGCGGTGAAAAAGCAGGGGACTGGAGAGGACCTCCCATGTATTAAGCACTGCAGACTCTGCCTATGGAACCACGGAAAAGCACTCTGCGGACCTGTGCAGAGGGCAAGCAGTGCTGAGGAATGACCCCCCTGGAGCAGCCCTTACCCAATGACTCTCTGGAGTTGATATATAAATATCTGAACTCCTTTGACTCCCAGGTGGGATAATTCTTAGGCATGTGTTTTGTTGGGCTCCCAATAGTATCCTCATGGGCTTAAGCTCCTGTCAACCACTGTGGAAGTGGATTAACACTGCAGCCTTTATCATCTGCCTTCCCTTCTCCGCTCTGCTACTGCTATTCCTGCATTTCCCAAGTAAGTGACTCACTTGAATCCTTGTTTCAAAGTCAGCTTCTAGAATCCAGACCAAGACAAGTACCTACTATGTATTATGTACTTTACATTCATTACCTCATTTAGTCCTGAAAGCAATAGGATAAATAAAAAATATTATATCATGAAGCCACTTCACTGTTAAAGATTTTGTATTAGTTCTCCATCACATTCAGGACTCAGAAAACAAAAAGCGTGTCACAGTGTAGTGGACACATACTGTGGCAGCCTCCTGACCCCTGATCATTCTCCGGTGGTTGTAACTATGCCATCAGCCTCTCCCCTGGGTACCTGCTTCTCACTCATCTCCAAAAGGAGGTGTTCGAAGGGGCTTCCTATCATACAACCCTACTTCCACTGCACACGCGGGCATGTGAGTCAAGCTGGACAAATCAGGGTCTTTTCTTGGTATTTTTCCCATTAAAACCAAGGAAAGCTAGTCTCTTTCTCTGAAGTGGAAAGAGATAAAAGGCACGTGCCCAGCAACATTATGACCACATCTCCAGGCTTGTGGAGAAAATCTGTCTTCAGTAGAGAGGAAAGAATCAACATTGAGGAAAGCAGAGGTAGAGATAGAGAAAGAGGAAATTGCCTCTGAAGCAAAACTGACCCCTGCCCTTCCTTGGCATTCATTACAAGTCAATAATATTTCTTTTTAAAATCAAAGTCAGGTAAATTTGGATCCATGCCAGTTGTAATACCGTGCATAACACACACAGCATGGTAGAGACTAAAAACTGGCTTGCTCAGCATTTATCCCAACATGGTATAATATAGAAGGCAGAGGTTGGAAATAAAATCATAAATTTCTCAGAATTTCTTATAGGTGGAGCTCTAGATATGACTTAGCTTCCACAGGTGAGAACAGCTCAGGTGAGCCTTTGTTTTCAGAACTGAGCCAAGGAGAGAGAAAGGGTTCTGAGCATCCGTTTTGGGGAGCTGGTGAGGCAGAGGAAAGGCTGTCTGCAGTCGGTAGTTTCCCAGTTTAGGAGGCACTTCCTGACCGACAGTTTTATGTACTGGAGAAGCAGCTTTCTTTATCATGCCATCAGCTGAGTGCTTCTGAAACTTGACTATTATTCCTGCCAGTTATTTTGCAACACCTAACACCCTGTATTAAAATATTTCCTGCTTGCTCTAGAGAGAGCAGTTCTGTTATTGGTCTCTGAGCTCTGGCATTCACGGACCCTTCCTTGCCTCTTGCTGTCTTCTTATTCTCTTACCCTACCTCCACCTCCTCTTCAGTGTTCTAGCCACACCAAATGACTTGGCGTTTCCCACACATGTCCGTGTGGTGGTGCCCACTGGATAATCAGAAGTGTGGGTCTAAACACTTGGAAAGCAATTCTAGGCTACGCAGAGTGGTAAGTAAAGCAGTGGTTGTGCGTGGACTTCAGAGGGGAGTAAGAGACTGAGATGGCGGAAAACGAAATTCCAGGGTATTCTGCATTTAAGAGGCAAACAACACAAGGAGAAAAAGTTGTAGGGAGCCCCGACGGGTGGCCAGAGATGCCAGCAGAGAGAACGCTGTCACAGAAGCCAGGGGAAAGCAAGATCCACAATGCCAGCACCACAGAGAGAGGAGGAGGAGGGAACCGAGGAAAGGTGTTCCGTGTGTGGATAGACACCTGATGACATTCCTGACAGAGTAGTAAGCCAGTGTGTTACCCCAGACATAAGATTAAGGAAAGGGCATTGAAAAAACGAAGTAAGGAATGGAGTGAAGGGAGAAAGATTGATAGTGTTGTCACATTATTTCATTTTATTATAAACAGATGCTCTACAAACACTATCACACCACACCTACTTCAATCTGACATATGTGATGGAGTCCCCACCCAGTTTTAATACCTGTAAATTGTCCTTACTCCAAGTAAAAAAGACAAGAGAAAAAAAGAATAGAAAAAGATAAAGGGAGAAAGAGAGGAAAGTTCAGATCATGTCCAATTCCACCCTCCACCTCCAGGCTCAAGTCCTTTCAGGCCCCATCACCCTTCAGCATCACAAAAAGACCCCCAGTTCCACAATGCCACTCACTCTTAGGAATACCACAACGACTGCATTGTCTTGTGTGTTAGCACCTGGAAGACCACTCCCCTGTGGGTGGAACATCTCCCCTGAATAAGAGCATCCTGGGGTCAGCCACAGGAAAGAGAAGGAGTTCAGATGAGAACCAGCACTCGGGGTAGAACTCAGGAAGTAAGTTCAGTCTCAGTCTCAACCTCAGACCCCAAGTTCTAGTCTTCAGAATCAGCAGGCCTGAGCCAGAACCTGTGTCCTGGTAGGACAGGTTAGGGATGGTCTCTGCTACAAGGAGCAGAAAGCCCGCCTGTAGCAAACCAGAAGTTGAAGGTGAATTAGCAGGATCTGGAAGGCAGATTGACTCACTGTGTTCACTCTGTTTCTCTCTTGTTGCCCCACTTTGTTTCAGCCATGCAGTGAGACTCTGGTGAGGGGTCTGTGTGAATTCTTGGGCTGTCGGGAAGGATTATAAATCCTCCCAGAGGTCAGATCAGAAGCCCCTGATCTCAGCAAGCTTCCGGTCCTGGACCTGCCTCCTCAGCTCTTCCTCCAGACATGTTTTGTTGTTGCATCCTTCTGCTTCCCCAGTACCAGGTCTCATTCTCACTCCCTCTCAAGGGCCTGTCTGGGGAGACCCACCTCAATCACACATGCAGTGGAGGTCAGAGTTTCTCTACCTTCCATACATTCCATATATTCCCTTGATCACTCCATTATTCTTTCCACATGTACCTGTTGATTATGCTCTAGGTTTGAGGTATCATGCTAGGCACTGGGATACAATGGCAACAGGCACAGTTCCTTTATCAAGAATTTCCCAATCTAGTGACATCCTACTCTGCGGGGATAGACTAGTCCCGGAGCCTCACCCATACTTTAAAGTCCTTTCTCTACAGAGTTGCTTTGAATGACTGAGGGGAGCAGGGCACCTATGTGAGGAGTGCAGACTGTTGACCATGACCACAGTTTCCATCTCCCTGGATCATATGCACATTGGCTTTGGGTCACCCAGGAACGAGCCATTTGCCACCCCAAACCTCCTACCCAGGTAGGCTGTGCAGCCAGGGGTTCACTAGGAAAAGTTGTTCAAAAAGTCCCAGATCCAAAGATATTGTTCCTACATGGGGAGAAAAAATTAAGGAAGAAAATTTAGAAGAGGATGTTCTCCCACAAAGGGTACATCCTTGTATTCAGAGCAAACATTTAACATGGGAATCAGAAAGGATGCCAGTGGGGGAAATGGGCCCAAAGGCACAAGTAGAATTCAAGAGTGGCTTTAGAGAGAAGGAAGGATGCACTTCCCCTGGGGACAAGAAATAAGGGAAGAGGGAAGATGATGGTCCTGGCAGATTGTGATTAGAAGAAAGTAAACATTGCTGGAATTGAGATACAAAGGGTAATGTATAACCATCTTGACTGGCCAAGCTCCAACTGTCCTTCCAATTAGGGGGCTGCCCTTCGTGTGCACTAGTAGTAGAGGCAGTGCCATCCTTGCTTAAAGAGACAAGAAGGAAATAGCTTCTCTTTGTCTCATTCTATTCCTCTAGACCCTGGAAGCCAGTGTGTTACCCCAAACTTACATTCAGTCAAGCAGATGGTCTTTCAGTGCAGTGAGTATGACTCAGACGTGAAGGGAGTTACATTAGCTACCTATTGCTGTATAACAAACTACCTCAAAACTTAGTGGCTTAGATATTTCTTCTCTCAGTTTCTGGTGGCCAGGAATTCATCTGAGTGTTTCTGACTAAGATTTCTCATGAGATTTCAGTCAAAATTTTGGCCGGGCCTGCAGTCACCTGAAGGTTGGACTGGGGCTAAGGACCCACTTCAAAGACAGGTGACGCATATAAAAGACTATTAGCAGGAGACCACAGTTCATCATTGGCTGTTGGTAGGAGGCCTCAAGTTTCTCCATAAGGAACTTTCTGTAGGGCTTCTTCAGTGACCTTATGGCATGGCAGCTGGTTTTACTCAGAATAAATGATCCAAGAGAGAAAGGCAAAAACCATGACATCTTTTATAACCTATCCTTAGAAGTCACACACTGTCCTCTCCACAAGATCCCACTGGGCACACAGGGGAGCTCTGCCAGTGCAGGCAGGGCTACCAGGGGTGTGAGAAGGCGATGAAGGTCACCAGGGCCAATTTGGAGGCTGGCTACTATGGCCACCCAGGGTCAGTCAGCTGGCTGTCCAGCATCTGTGTTCTGCAGCAGCAGCAAGCATGTCAGAGGCAGCGGCCACGGGAGCATCCAGGCACACCCCCCGCCCAGCCTCCAGACCCCTTTTGAGTCCTGCTGATTTTCCAAGCTTGCTCCTCCAGCTTCCTGTGGATTCTGTTGGCTTCTATCCCTTGTTTTGCTAAACAGGGCCAGTTTCTGTTGTTTGTAACTGAGAGCCCTAAATGGAACAGGTGATGTGGATCTCCAGGAAGTTGTTGGTGAGCTCATGTGAAGAGAGTACGGG
The DNA here is from genome assembly GCA_004026765.1 of Micronycteris hirsuta. NCBI lineage: Eukaryota > Metazoa > Chordata > Mammalia > Chiroptera > Phyllostomidae > Micronycteris > Micronycteris hirsuta. The sequence continues at coordinate 3,771 of PVJI01000479.1, read as the reverse complement.
AGAAGACAGAACTGAGGTTGGAGGCTTAGAAAGTTAAGAAAGAGTGCAATGAGGTGCATTGGAGCATTCAAGAGAAAAATATAAGAATTGTTGAGCAGCCATGAGGACCAAAAGGGATTTATGTAAGACCCAGTTGAGAGATCACGTAGAACAAATTGTTCTTTTTTTTGGGTGGGTGGTTAATTCAACAAAACACCCTCTCCTTTTAGTATATGTCCCATTGGTATGTTGAGGAATGTACACACTAGAGGGTTCAGAGCAACTGAAAAAGGTAGAATATTTCATATTTTAATTAATTTATTTTGGTTCTCAGGTGCAGATGGTTGAATAAATCATTCTTCTTATATGATCCTCACTTGTTTTGTAGATTTTTTTATTCTCTTTTATTCACATAGGCATCTTCCCATTCCCCATACCCACAGTCAATCATTCTAATACCTCAATGTTTATCTGTTTATTTGTATGTATTAATGCAAATGGTATTGTTTTATATGCATGCATTTTTAATTTGTGTAAATGTTCTGTTATACATCTCGTTCTAGTTCTTACCTTTTCACAAGCTCTGCTGTAAGATTCGCTCTGTTATGTTTACATCTAGTCAGTGGCTGCTAATTGCTGCAGAGGCTTCAGGGTATACACCAGCAGCATCCTTCCCCCAACCCATCCTCCCAGGAAGGGACGTCCAGGCTGCATTCAACTTCTCACCACCACCACAAGTCCTTCTGTTGTGAGCATACATATTCTCTTTACAATGTATCGCTGGCACTGGGTCAGAGGGCATGTGCAAACTCAATTTGATGAAATTATACCTGATTACTTCCCAGAATGCCTCCCTATGTCCACCCCCACTAGAGGTGCATGAGAATGAACAGTGTAACTTAAAGATTTATGGCACTGGCTGCAGGCTGGCATGTGAGGTGCAGACTCCAGGTGTCTCCAAGCTAGGTTAAAAGTATCTTTAACTTACAGCTATATGTTAAATTTTTTATTTATGATATTTCACAGGTTTCTCCTAACCGAGCACTCCCTCCCTTACCATCACTGAACAGCACACCCCATGAGAACCCTCAGGATGTGATGACAAAGGGAGAGGGAGGGGTCTGCTGGTGCAGTCTCCACCCCCAGTTCTGCTCTGCTGGCCGCGCTCCCCTTCCTGGGAGCCCTGGCATCTTCAGAGGCACAGGGAACACTCATGAGCCCTGGGAAGTTTTCTAATAGAAATGAGCTTCCCTCAGCATCTAACCCAGCACTGAATGTATTGTTTTGAGTCCTCCTCTTTTTGAGCATCAATAAGTCAGATAGCTGCCAAAATTACATGAGTCCTGCATATCAATTGGGAAAAAGTAAAAGCTAAATGATGCAAGAGTTGAAAGGAGGCAAGCCAGCACCGTTTTCCCTGTTGACTAGGTAAGGAAATGCAAGGTTACAGTGAAGTATGGCATATCTAATGCTGGAAAACAAAGAGGAAGACAAATTAGCCAAAGCAGACTGGATTTTAAACCACTACCCCACATTGCAGAGAGCCCGCAATAACTTCTCCAATTGTGGTCAATGTTCCATCAAGAATAAGCCAACATTTAGGTGGGGTTTTAGAGTTCACAGTATACTTTCACAAAATAATCTTATTGGTTCCCTGCAAATCTATAAGGAATTAGGACAGCTATATGTAATGTCCCCAGTTTATGGTAGTTGAAACTAAGAATCAAAGAGTTTAAATGATTTGCCTAAGATCTCATTGCTGGTTAGCTGTGGAGCTAAAAACCAAATGCAAATTCCAGACTGAGATCTGGAAATGTGATTTATAACAATGCATTCATTCTAGCAAAATACATTATTGTAAAAGAATATGGAGCCCAAGTGGAGTTCAGTAAAATGGAATCTGATCCAACTATAATCTTCACAGTTACTAGAAGCATTTAAAGTGGGACAATACATTACATGTGATACTTCCAATTTGGGCACTGTTTACTGGGGAGAAGAGAAAAAGAAAAGAGTTGTTTCTTAAGGAAAATCTACAGTTCTTTCCTTTTTCACCAAATTACTGGTCAATAGACAAGGTAATTTCCCTGGCTGGTGTAGCTCAGTGGATTGAGAGCAGGACTGCGAACCAAAGGTTTCCTGGTTCGATTCCCAGTCAGGGCACATGCCTGGGTTGCAGGCCATGTCCTCAGTAGGTGGTGCACAGAGGGTACGCTAGAGGCAACCACACGTTGATGTTTCATTCCCCCTCTTTCTCCCCCACTTCCCCTCTCTCTAAAAATAAATAAATAAAATCTTTCTAAAAAATAGACAAGGTAATTTCACTGGACATTTTAAATTCACTCTCTCAGGTGCCCGAATGGAGATTAGAAAACACTACTGCTTAAAAAAAAAAAAAAAGCTGCTGCTGTCCACACCCTGCCGTGCACACATACCTCCAGCAATTCCTGGGGCTCCCCAAGGGCACAGCCTCCTTGGACCACCAGTGTTCAAAGCGAGGCAGAGAAGGGCTTCCAAGCTGGGGATCTGCCGTCCATGGAAGAGGCCACCATCTCCAAAGATACAAAGTGTCTTGTCAAAACCCCTCCCTGAACTCTGTGGTGTTATTTCAGGTCTACATTCCACTGTCTGTGACGCTGCCCCACCTGCCACACTTTGGGGACTGAATAAAGGATCCTTCTCATGGTTCCATCCAGCCCAAGAGACTCCTGTTGCTGACCTCCGACCTCTAACTCATTGCCCATCTCCCAACAGGATCCCTGTAGTAAGAGACATTAGCCCAGACATGAATAATCACTCTCAGATTGTTACAGAACAGACCAGGGGCAGTAAATGATATACTGTTGTCATAAGGACCTCCCTTTGTGCTCCAAGTGTCGCCCCCGCATACCAGGTTCGTTTTGCTTGCAGCCAAAGGAAAGATGTCTCTCAATGACAGAGACTGGTGAAAAGGAAAGGAATTATTTATTTACAAGTTATACAGGCTTGGAGTAATGTCTTAATGTCTCCTTTAAAATACTAAAGTTCTTTAGAATACCCACGAACACACACAGTCCTTCCTTCTCCCCCTGCCCAGTCCAGCGTACTGTATGTCAGAAGTAGAAGTCCATGGCTCAGGTTCCCGGCACCATCAGCTGTGTCGATGCCATGATCTTCAGTTAATCCAAAACCCTGTGGCACCTTCTCATGGCCCACCAGCAAGAGTCCTTTCACCCCTTTTCTTCCAGGCAGAGTCTCTCCTGCTTCCTAAGCCATGTGGCAAAAGGAGCAACCCCAAAGCAGCATGGTCCTCTCTCTCTCTCTCCCAAGCCGAGGGGTCCCTACTCTGCCAAAACCACGTGGTCCTGTCTTTCCTTCCTGCAGCGTCTCTCTCATTCTTCCGAACTGCTAAGAGAGAGCTCTGCATCGCTGCTACATCTTGCTTACCAGCTTCCTAAGCTGCATGGCAAATGGAGCCCCAAAGCCACGGGGTTCTACCCTCTCATGGAAAGCCATGTGGTCCTCTCCTTCTCATGGCTGCCGCACCTGGGTTTAAATCTCTGTGCCAATCTTCCTCTGCAGCCCCATTTCCGACTCCTCCTACAATCTGCTACACCTGCCAGCATTCCTGTATCCTTCCAGCTTTACTGGGCTGCCATATTAACTGTGGGCAGGTGTGGTCCCATGACATGGAGCCAATCATCTCCAAGCTCTCACAAAGATGCTGTGACCAGGGGGAGGTGCCTCCCAGTTACACCTTGTGTGGCAGTCACTTCCATCCCCCTGGCTCAAAGCAGGGCCACAGCTATTTAA